>LTAE01000121.1:51085-115794 GCA_001647135.1 Pontederia paniculata | reverse complement strand
TATATATTATTATTACTTATAGTTTTATATTATTAGTTTACCGAAATATCCATCCTGAAACCAATGTTATCTCCTATTAGCCCAGAATTCTAATTAGGTAGTTATATAATTCCTCGTGGGTTCGACACTCTACTCTTACACTTTATTACTTGTTCGACTAGTGCACTTGCTAGCATTTTGATTTGCGTGTTAAGCATTTTTCGCATCACTTCACCTCTGAACGAGATACCCTTGGATGAAGTGGAACATGGTAGTTCCACGAGTATAATCGGCACCAAGCGCCCATGGATAACACCAGCACATTTGGATGATTATGTACTATACAAGTACGTCATGTTACTCCGTTGATATTGAGATAGGGGATAGTACAAATCCTATCACCCTAAAAGAAGCGATAACTTCTAGTGAATTGGAGTCATGGACGACCGTCATGAAAGTTGAATTTGACTCGATTCACAACAACAGAGTGTGAGCATAATGTGAACTTCCAGACAGAAGGCAACCCATTGGCTGTAAATGAGTATTCAAGAGAAAGTACCAAGCTGATAGTTTTCTTGAAAGACACATAGCGAGATTGGTGGCCGAAGATTATACTCAGCAAGTCGGGATAAATTTTCAGGAGATCTATTCTCTAGTGGCTAAGTTTGCGTCGGTTCGGACGATCTTAACGACATTGTCATGTATGAATTTGGAGTTGTTCCAAATGGATGTCAAGACATTATTTTTGAATGGAGATGTATATATGCGCAACCTGAAGGGTTCCAGGTGAAAGTATCGAGAGAATAGAGTGTATAAACTCCGAAAATGCTATATGACATAAAGTTAATGGTACTTGAGATTTCATGAGACGATAGTCCAATTTGTTTTCAGGATGAACAAATTGGATCACTATGTCTACATCAACATGAGTGTGAATAGTTTCGTGATATTGTCATTGTATGTAGATGACATACTACTTGCTCGAGAATGATGTAAAGCTGCTCAATGAGATCAAGGATAAATTGAGCAAACGATTTGAAATGACAAACATGGGTGAGGCCTCCTATGTATTGTGCATTTAAATCATTCGTGACAGAAACTCAAGAAGTTTGAGTTTAAGTCAGGAACAATACATTAATAAAGCACTGAGGAGGTTCTGGATGCAGAATAGCAGTCCCGCGCTGACACCGTTAGTAGTTGGGAAGACACTTAGTAAAAGTCAGTATCCCAATGCAGGGCAAGAATCTTTGGATGAGCCTTATGCAGAAGCAGTGGACAGTCTAATATATGTGATGCTCTGTACGAGATCCAATTTGGCTTACGCGGTAAGTTTGATTAGCAGATTTCAAAGTAATTCTCGAGGAAGTAGGGTATTCGGATATACACTTTGGTTGTGATATAGACAATCGCAAGTCTACATCAAGTCACTTGTTCCTTCTGGGTGGTGCAGTCATTTTTAGGATAGCAAAAAACATAGATATGTGGCGAGACACACACAAGAGGCTGAGTATGTTGCTTGTAGTATAGCAGTCACCCATGGTGTATGACTCAGGCGTTTTCTTTTAGAACTAGGGATCGATCTGGTCAGAGGATCATTACTGATGTATTGTGATAATCAAGTTGCGATAAGCCTGATGGACAGTGGATCCAATAGTTCAAAAGGAAAACACATTGATATTTAATATCACTATATTCAGAATATAGTTGATAAGAAGGAAGTGACAATTACCTACATACCTACGAGTGACATGTTAGTTGATTCTCTTATAAAGAGAATTTCAATTAGAACCTTCACCAAGCATGTGGGCTTGATGAGACTCAAGAGTGTTTGAGTCAGTGCGGAGTATTCAGGATAGTGAAACTTCAAGAGGATCATTACTGATGTATTGTGATAATCAAGTTGCGATAAGCTTGATAGACAGTGGATCCAATAGTTCAAAAGGAAAACACATTGAGATTGAATATCACTATATTCAGAATATAATTGATAAGAAGGAAGTGACAATTACCTACATACCTACGAGTGACATATTAGTTGATTCTCTTATAAAGAGAATTTCAATTAGAACCTTCACCAAGCATGTGGGCTTGATGAGACTCAAGAGTGTTTGAGTCAGTGCAGAGTATTCAGGATAGTGAAACTTCAAGAAACGATCTCCAATTAGACCACTCACGAATAGTGAGAGTGCTAATATACAATGACCACGACAGTCAAGTGGAAGATGTTATAATATGTGACCGTTATGGTCATTATGGACCGTTATGATCATTATGGAGATAATTATGATCATCATTATGAGATGATCGTTTGAGTCATCGAAATGGCCGTTTGACGGGGGCGAAGTGCAGCGATGCATACGACCGACTATAAATAGTCACAGACGTGTGCATGGAGCCCCAATCCGTTCTTCGGAAATCATTCCTCTTCCTCTCACCTCTTCAAAAATAAGATGCTTTTTTCCACCATTTGTTTTTGGGACACAGCAAAAAGTATTAATTTTTTAAACTTTTTGAGAGAGGAGTCATAGTCTGCTTTAAAAAAAAAAGTATCCAAATGTGTTGTGACCAAAAGTCACCCTAAATCAGCATAGACTTTGTTTGATGTTGCTTTTGAAATATGCTTTGTTAGAAAGTACAACTAGTTTTTTTCTCAATTAGTGTTTGGTGAATATTTTTATATCTGTTGTTTTACAATTTTTTTAGATCACAGCTCATTTATTATTTTTTTTTTACAAAGCAAGCAAATGATCCCATCACAAAAGCTCCGTTCATCGAAGTCAGTTTGCTTTTTTTTTAATGATTTTTCAAACGCAGCCTATATTTGAGAAAGTAGCTCAATATAACATATCGTGCGTTTGAAAGAACTTTTAGAGTTTTAGAGTGAGCTTTTATAAAAAAATTTATTTTGCTTTTTAATTTATAATTATTTGGTGAGATGTTTTTAACTAATTTTTTTTACTGAATATGAGAAATACAGATGTTTTTATGTTTTTTTTTTATTTCACCGAGCTGTTTCCTAAACGCATAATCAAGTTGGCTGTGAGAGAAAAGCTCCATTCGCTAAATCCTCCCTCCGTCACAAAACCCGACTCCTCCTCTCCTCGCTCCTGCCGGCCGCCCTTTCGCCGTCACCCCATTTCCAGACTCGTAGTTGCGGCCTCCTCTTCGTCACCG
Source organism: Pontederia paniculata (assembly GCA_001647135.1). NCBI lineage: Eukaryota > Viridiplantae > Streptophyta > Magnoliopsida > Commelinales > Pontederiaceae > Pontederia > Pontederia paniculata. Next base: position 112,641 of record LTAE01000121.1, on the reverse strand, counting down.
CCGTCCATGGCGGAGGCCTCCGCTGCGGTAGCAGCGGAACAGAAGCCGTTCTCCGTCCTCTTCGTTTGCCTCGGTAACTTGCTCTTCGCCTAAAGCTACAATTCGCAAACTCTCGAGATCCACAACGTTGAGGGAGCCCTTCCTCTTACCTCCTTTTGCAGGGAACATTTGCCGGAGCCCTGCGGCGGAGGCGGTTTTCACGGACCTCGTCGCTAAGAGAGGTTTGGATTCCAAGTTCACGATCGATTCGGCCGGAACAATTGGCTACCACGAGGTACTCAATCCTCCTCCTGGTTTCCTATCGCAAGAATTGGGGATGAAATGCTTAAGCTAAATCTCGTGGCATGCGATCGGAAGGGCAATCCGGCGGACTCGCGGATGAGGTCGGCGGCAAAGAGGCGTGGCATCGAGGTTACTTCGATCTCGAGACCCATCCGACCTTCCGACTTCAGGGAATTTGATCTCATACTCGCCATGGACAAGCAAAATAGAGGTGCCCGTTCGTCTATTCATCAATTAGGTTATTCTTGAGCTACCATGTGATGGAATAATATGCAGCACTGATGATTTTTGAAAATTTTAGAGGACATATTGAGCGCTTATGATAGATGGAGGTTCAAGGAGACTCTCCCAGCAGATGCTCCTAAGGTCAGTTGATTCCTTTTTATTTAACTTGCCCTTGTGATGTGGCATAAGCATCTTTGTTACAAATAAATTTTCTCTCTGCATCTTGTTGTTGGACCTAAATTTGCTAATAATTAGTTGAACGTAATCTGGACCTTATGAATTCAATTTCTTTTTGCATGTATCCTCAAAAGAGAAAAAAAAATGCATGTTTTGGCACATTGTTGTTTAACTAACCCTGCAGTTTAATTTGATGATGAGATGGAAGTTATCTGCGTAGTCCCAAGAGTGATGATCCAAAACACGGTGGTCTGAGTACTTGCTTGCTATTTAGACTAGTGTCAGGAGGCTATTTTGGAGGAGTGAGATGCTATGCAGTGAACATTCTGGGCCATGCAAGGTCATTCTCTTGGGAGTGGCAGGGCATTGTATAAATGAAGTTCTGTTTTTATACCATTTCCACTTTAACAATTAATGAAACCAGAAGACTATTGACACTTGCTCTCTTAGAAACAAAGGAGCTTGTTTGATGTAGCTTTCACAAATTGAAAGGGATACAGGATACATACTCAACAAAGAACTTTTCTCTGGCGGAAAAATATGAACTCATTTTGTTAGTTGTAAGTGTGACTATAATCTTTTTTTTTTAATTTGCTAAAAGCCTGCAGGTAAGTTATTTATAGTACTTTAATGATCACTATCAAAATAAAAAAAAAAAAGCAATCAGGAAGCTTTTTCTTGTAAAATTTTCTACATATTACCAGGGGAAAAAGTACCTTACATGTTTGTGCACTTGATAATTAAACAAGCTTGTCATGTTTCCTCTTGGAGAGGGGTTACATGCTACTTCGTGAACTTATTTTGAGGATCAACATTCTTTGTCAGTCTACCTACTTGAGTGTTTTGCCAAAACACTATCAAAACAGACACGCTCTAGGTGATATTAATTTCACAGGTTTCCAACCTCTTTATCTTTCTTTTGCTGGGCAAGAAGTAATTGATGGGTTCAATCTTGGCAATGGTTTCTTATCACCTTTAATTTTGATACTGATTCATTCATGCATTTGTCTATGCCCTAGTAGTTCATTTCAATGTTCACTGGTATAATAAAATGTGTTCACATAGTTTCTTCTGTTTCACGATAGTTGTTGTTTGATTAGGTGGTAAAAAGTTTCTTACTTTAGTTTTGACTCTTTGTTGCCCTCTTCTTATTCAGGTTAAGCTGATGTGTTCCTTCTGTAAGAAACATGGTGAAACTGAAGTTCCAGATCCTTATTATGGAGGTCAAAAAGGATTTGAAAAGGTAAATAAGAAGCAATGCTGAATCTTTGTCTACAACTCATGAAATTGTTATTTGCTTCTATTTTTAAGCATGTGTTATTTATTAGAGAATCTGAACTTAATTTTTCTGATGGTTTTGTGACGTCTAAGACGATTCATGATGGATAGTGAAATAACAAACTATGGGTCTTTAGTACTTTGAAGCTCTAGACCTATAACCCATGGGTTTCCTTTGGTTACCTCAAAGATTGCAGATTCATTATATTGGTGGAATAAATTTGATATGTCACAGTATTTGAAATTGGCCTTTATTATTAATCATATGTAATATTGAAAAGATGTATATAAGCAGCATTCATATTTGTAATTTTCGAAGAAAAAGATATCACCTGTTCGTCCTTTGCACTCCAAACCTTTCAATAAGTATCATTTTTTTTATTATTTTCTGTGGTAAGTATCTTCTTTTGGTTTGATCACATATTTCAGGTGTTAGATATTCTGGAAGATGCATGTGAAACTTTACTTGACAGCATCCAGGCTGAGAATGCTCATATTTCTATTCCTAGCTGAACAACCATACTCGGCATCATCTTTATCGTGCAAATGAATGATTCATGGAAATACTTGGGTTGTCTGATAGTAGAATAATGCTGAAGCATATGTTTCACACCGGAGGAGATGAAATCAGCACTTAAGCAGATAAGACATGACATGATGAGAGATGTGCAGCTTGTTGTAAAGTTTGCGATCCCTTGTTAATTTCTTATATACTTGTAATTGTATTGTTTGTCCAACAATTATGTTCTTCATGTTGTAATTCTTTGGCAAACGGTTCAGATTGTGGAGAATGTACTCATGTCTTTAATGCTACACTCTTGTCTTCCATGCATTATTTGCCGAGTCGAGATAGATAATACTGTTTACCTGAACATTGCAGAATTTGATAGTTACTTGGAAGAATGTGAGATTTTTTTTCTTTTTCAGTATAACCATCGGTGTCCAGTGTAAATGTAGTATGAAGAATGATCTGGCTGTTCGTGCTGGTGGAGGTCGTTGACGGCCTTTGTGCGTGCCGACGGCCAGGCGCCGTGTGCCTCAATACTTATGCATAATCTCTCATATTGCTTTGATTGATGGATCATGTTTGGAGCTGCAGTGGGTGGTCCAAACAGGAAAAAGTAATGCTCCATAAGTTTCTTTTATAAAGATATGAAAATAGTAAAGTAGTAATAATACAACAATAGTGAAACCCAGTGAATAAAAAGCATGATAAAGATGAATAAAAAATACTAATAAATGGAAAAACTCAGGCGATAATAGTGTAAAGCTGAGTTTAATTGGGTTAAACTTTTTCTACCAACGAAAGTGGAATTTGGATCAGATCTTACCGTGATCTAACTATCAGCCAAACTTAGGGATAGTTGGATGCACCTGATCCTATTGGGGATTGGTATATCTCCTCCGCTATCATGATTTTCAAACTTTTAACATAAAAAAATATGTCCACAGTAAGAACTACAAATAATATTAATATTTATAAAAAATATTCTCAATAGACAAGTATGTAAATATTACAATATTTATTTAAGAATAAATAATTGTATATATAATATGATATAAAATATATAATTTATATATGTGCGGAATCGAAAATCTGGATAAAAATAATATTTTTATTCTAATTCAAAAATTGGAGCTCTACTATTTCTATTTCGGTAAAAAAAATTCAAAATAAGAAAAAAGTTATATAGATAAAGAAAAATAATTTATCTATATATTTAAAATAAAAATAATAAAGATGCTATCTATTTAAATAAATAACATCATATTATCTAATTTGTTCATCGTAAGATATTAAATTTATAATAAATTTAAATTTTTTTATTTTTAAAAGAGTTTATTATAAATTATTTGATCTATTATATATTTTAATATTTTAAAATAAATACTGCAGTAGATAATATTTTCATTAAATTTATTTAATATATATATTAATATAGTTATAGTGTATGTCATTATTTTGGAGATGCCCTTTGGAAAAATCTGATGGTACTTGTGCTGGAGGCACGCGCAGAAGGCCTCGATGGGCCGACTCGGCTTTTCGGAATATAACCTCTATTTATATACTCCAACGCACTAATCCACGACCCCAAATTATATATACTCCAACTTGTCGAGAGACGTCTCCGGAGACGCGCCCGTCGGACGGCTATTACTACTCTCAAGCGGTCGTCGGAGCTTTCTCCCCGTCATCGCCGGTACGTCCGGTTCGATCAGGCGCCGTCTTCGCCTCGCCGGACTGTCATCTCCGTGTAGTAAGGTTGCCCCTTTCTCATGTTCTTTTCTCCTCCTCGAAATCCTCATCTTTCTAACGGTTGCCTTTTTGGTGGCACAAAACCCTCTTCCGTATTTTGTAATTTTCTCCAATTCTTGTGCGTCCTTCGGGTTCTTGTTGTTTCTGTTCGCCCTTTAAGTGTCAGCAAATTGTTGCTGGTTATAACTATCAAATTTGCTCTACAGGGCTCAGAAAACAGTGCTCTGCGGTATTCCTTTTGTCCTTATAAATTTCCTGTTTACCCTTGTAAGAAAAATAAAATTTTCTATGGGTTGAATTTAGTGTAGCCAAATTCGTTAATTATGGGGAGAGAACATGATATTAGATTTTAAAAAATCATCTTGTTATCGAATAGAATATTTAGGCTGCAAGGTAACACCAAAATAGTACAGTGCAGTAACAATTCTATCTTAAGAACAAGATGGAAGCCTTATTAAAGGGAAAAAAATCATTTTTTTATAAGTTTGAGAATAGGGCATAGAGACTTCTTCTGCAGATCGTACTTCCCAACTTTAGCGTGTAGTTCTATGTATGGAAACCCATAAGATGAGAGCGATAACGGTCCATATGCCCTGTTAACCGGAAACAAAGACTGCTGCTCCTGCTATAGATAATTTCTGTTCAAGTCACAATTCTTTCCTTAAGGAGAATGTTTTCTGGTATGCAATAGCTAAGTAGTTTGACTTTATTATGTACCAGTCAACAAAATCTTCGCCTGTAGCTTCCATGACGAGGCTTTATTTTTACTAGTTTGATTTCTGCAACTATTAATCATTTGTCTTTTACTTACCTCGTGTATTTGTAGTTTAAGCACTGCTACTCTTGTTTGGATGTGCTTGCTGTATCTATGAACATGTCTTTGCTTATAGCTTGGATGAATTTCATCTAGGAGAAAAGATTTTTCCTTATGTGCATTATGGTAATTTGCAGCTTTTGGATGTTGTAATTTCCTTTTCCATATGGTCTATCTTTTGTTTTAAGTTCAATCTGTGTGATGTGAACTCTCTGATATAGTTCACTTATTTTATTGAAACAATTGGCCAAGAAAAGTATCATGTGTGTATATCCATATGCCTATGCTGCAAAGTGTCAAGCATCCCACTCCAACCTTGTTTATTCTTTTTTTCTTCCTGGCTTGTGCTTGCTACTTCTACTTTCTGTTGTTTTTTTTTGTCATTTAAGTATAAAGATGGACATTTAAAAGATATCTTTCACTGTGGATTGCAGGTTTAATTTCCAGTCTTGGAAGGAAAACTACTTTGCATAACTGAAACAATGCCTAAAATAAAAACTAGCCGCGTCAAATATCCAGAGGGATGGGAACTTATTGAACCAACTCTTCGTGAACTTGAGGCCAAAATGAGAGAGGGTTAGTGATATCCATCGTCTCAATTATGCATCTTTTTGTTAATTCCTTTATATGCTGAATTATGCTAAATAGTTGTGTACTAAAGAGAATCAATATTAATTTGTAGCTGAAAATGATCCACATGATGGGAAGAGGAAGTGTGAAGCGTTGTGGCCTATATTTCGTATCTGTCATCAGAAGAGCCGCTACATTTATGACCTGTATTATCGGAGGAAGGAAATATCGAAAGAACTCTATGAGTTCTGCTTGGATCAGGGTTATGCAGATCGCAATCTGGTTGCAAAATGGAAAAAGGTAAATCTTGATTTCTTGGTGGATATGCGAGAATTTCTCTTCGTAGGTGTTCTTGTAAGCAATCCACAATCCATTGTATATTTGCAATGATATTCATTATATTGCTTTTCATATTCTTGTTAATTTTGCAAACCAATATTGCAACCAGAAAGCCGGTTGATAAAGAGAAATAAATCTTCTCTAACTCAGTCATCCTTAAGTGCATTATCTGAACTGAAGTCCTTGTTCTAGAGGTTTTTTGTGCACGTATTTAAATATGAGAATCTTGAGAAATTAATGATACTAACCTGTACTCATCAACACCTACAAATACTTGTACTCTTTCTAGAAAAAACTTTTACTCCTGAAATAAGTTTTATGATATGTTCTTCTTGTATAGAATAAATTAAACGTTTTACCATTTGGTGTCTCTGATGTATTAAACTACATAACTCTGAAAGTAATTGATTTAATTATGTTTGAATGTTTTATGTCACGGTTCCAATTGTATGTTAACTGATTGAAAAATCAAAGTAGGAGGTGAAATTGCTAGAGGCATTCAAATGCAGCAGCACTACCATTTTGATCGACTCAAGTTAATCTCGAGTTGGTCAGTGAGGCTTATTTTAATAGAACCCTAGTGTCGTCTCAACTTGTGATTTTACGGTATCTTGGACATGATTATCAAGAAGTATTCATAAAAAAAATCAAGTAAGATTGTGACTCTTGTTGGAAATACTAGATTTCTTGTATCTAGATTTTGGAATTGTTATCAGCCGTCAAGTACTCTATGAAGCATGGGTACTTTGAATCCCTTCGCATACCCATACAGGGTTGTATATACCTCCGCATCCAGTACGTGTTGGGTACTCTTTACAATACGTATCAAAATCTTTTATATAAAAATGAGAAGAATAAAAAATAATGAAAAATGGAGTCTCATGTCCTTTTTTTTTATTCTTCCTTTCATTCAAAAAAGAGGTTTCAGGTTTCATAAGATAACCAGTTCATACCAGTTTTTTTTTTGTCTCTGACTTCTTGGGCCCCCACTGGAGATGAGATGATGCGGATTCCTCATTTGCTTCTCAGCCTATGGGGTATTAGCAACTGTTTCCAATGGTCGTTCCCCTCCCAAGGGCATCAAAGTCCCTAAAAAAGATAAAAGAATATGTACAATATCTTGAGTACTTGGTCTAAATTATGAAAAATATTATTATGTTCTCTCTCTAAAAAAATAATTATTATGTTGTTCTGTACTTATTTTTCAATGTTTTAGTATCATGAAACTTTAATTTTTATGCATAAAATATATAGTTTTATAATATATACTGGCGTGCCCGTATCATTTTAGAAATCAACGTACCACCTCATACCTGTATCAAATACTGGTACCGTACCTGCACCCATGCATCACAGCAAATGCTCCACTCTATGTTTTAGAAAAAGGTACTCCGCTCTAGAAGTTGGTCATTGGGCAGCACATGCCAACTGCCTGCTCTTTCCTCATGCTGAGTAAGAAACCACCACAATCATGTGGTTATATATTGTTCCCGAGTCAGATTCACTTGTATATATTCTTAGTGCTCTTGTGTCCGATCTCGTCATGAAGTATTCTTGTTTTTCTTTTCTGAAAGAAACTTGGTTTTCACAATGTTAATTACATCAGACAAATCACTGTCCTGTAAATCTTGAAAGATTTCTTACGTTGTTTTCTGCTTAGTTGGATGTTAAAAGTTTACAGAAAATGAGCAAGTCCCTTGGTCTTCATCTTGAGCTGGCATATTAGTAATGTGCAAGTTTTTAATTTATTCATTGTAGTTGTTTTTAAAGTCTTCCAGTGATATATGAATATGGTTATAAGGAGTTCAGGCTTCTGTTTTTTTCTGTCATATTTTGTTTGTGATTCTAAATATTGCTCATGTTGTTGCAGCCGGGTTATGAACGGCTTTGCTGCCTTCGGTGCATGCAGACACGAGATCACAACTTCCAGACCACTTGTGTTTGTAGGGTACCTAAACACCTGAGGGAAGAAAAGGTTATTGAATGTGTCCACTGTGGCTGTAGGGGGTGTGCGAGTGGGGATTAATCTTCCTACAGAAACTGCAATCAACTCGAGTCTGTAATGGCACATCTTGATTGGAACATATATAATGTAATTTTAAGGGCAAATAACCTCTGGAGTTGCCTTCAAGTCTAATTGCTGTATGTTAAACTTGTTGAGTTTCCTTTATTGGCAATTAAGAAACTTAACATGCATATTTATTGACCTGAATGATAGATTCTGTTAATTGTAAAAGAATTTGTCAGGCATCAATGGATCCTGTAGGTAACTTTGGTATTGACAATATTTTTAGACTTTGAACTTGACATCCTTGCTGGCAGTCTGAGCTGCATGCATCTCTGCCTTCTTATAAGCTCCTGATAGCTTCTGGAGACATCAGCAGCTCGTGGAAGACCTACTTTGATGTCAATGTTACAGCACGGTATTTTCAGCATCAAGCTAACATGTTTGTTTAGCTGGAGCACTCCAGGATTTCCTATCTGAATGAAGTTGAATAGAACAAGTATCAAGTTCTGTAACATGAGTAACATAAATTTCATTGAACCATAGTTGATCTCAACTGACTCGTGTTCATTGTTGTTCAACGACAGAAATCCACCGTGAACGTTCCTCGCTCTTCAGGCATTGTGCGGTGGTAAAACCGATGGATGTCATTTTGAGGTTTCTGTTATGGTAAACCCAGAACTTACTGAACGATGACAGAAACTGTCTGATAACTCGAATATATGAATAGCATCGCCACCATTATGGCAAAGTTGCATAACACATTCAACCCCTACATTATGGCAAAAATGGGAAGTGATTTGAAAGCAGTTCACCGTTTGGTGCCATTGAAAGTTACAGGAGAAATTGTACTGTTTGGTGGCATTGCAGGTCCATCCATGGATTCAACATTTTTTATAGCTGTGGAACTGTACGTCCTGTGGTTATAAGAAAAATGTGAAAGCTACTTTATGACATCTCCCTTTCGTGTAGGCCACTCATCATCTCAATCTCAACTAACAGGTGCACAACTAACAATGAAAGAAACATCTTGCATATACTCAGTACAAATCCAACCATTAATCTCATATTGAAACTTAATTCTGCATTACCACCTATGTGCACATAAATTCACAATAGAAATATATATCCTAGTCCCTTTCTTCCTTTTCTTTTTCCCAATAAAAAAGAAAGTTTATAGCCCCGGAGAATAAGTTTCATGACAGGGATCATAGGCGTTTCAATAATGGAAAATTTAATATATGATATTTCACCCTTTTATGACTTGGTTGTTATTATTATTTTTCGATTATCATCATAATTTTCGGAGCTTCACTGCAACTAGTTTATGTTATCTTGGGTGATCGCACCCAACGAAAATGTTATACATTTAGAGGAACTCGAACTCGAGATATCTTTAAGTTATTTATTTTTTTTCAATGATTTAAAAATGGAGGTGTGGATAAAGTTATCCTTATTGCGAATGTCCATATGTTAACTCCTTATCAGAAAGTCGTGGATGGAAGTTGCATCTACTTTTTGGCATGCATGCAATCTAATTAATTAGCTGCAATCATGCAACTACTTACATTCATTTATTATCAAACGCCTAAAAAAGACCATTAACTTTCAAACGTGAAGAAGACAAATTGAATGGAGAACGTCGTTAAATCGCTAAAATATGGCATGCATGATTCATATGTGTGCAAACGTGCAAGAAAGTGTGCAAATCTGACCCACTTTAATATTATGTGGAAATAATTAATTCGTTTTTTTTATACTTTAATTTAATCTTTTACTTGTACAATTTCACTTTCCCTTGAAAATGTACGCGCAGAAATTAAATCAAGACGGCTATCGAATTGGGTGGACTTTGATTAAAGGGGCATAAGTTTTGGCAATCCCAAACTAACAGTCTTATGTTTTTTTTCATAAACGTGTACGGCTCAATAAAAAGGACACGGATCATAAATTGAAATTGGCTAATGAATTGAATACGAAATTTAAAATGTTTATTAGATCTTAGAATCGTCATTATTAAAAAAATTATAAATTTTATACTTCTTAACTCGGACTAAATTGGTCAAATTAGCCGTATGAATACTAAGAAATTACATTGAAGAAAAGAGACAAGTGGTCACTTTGAAACCAAAAAAAATTAACACTTTGCATCTAATTTCTTGTTAAGATGAAAAAAAATCATCTATGAATCGATTTTATATGGTTATTGATATACTCACGTGATATTTTCTTTATGAAAACAAGGGTTCTACGAAGAATTACGGAATTTAAAAATGTACATATTCAAAATAATAAAATCAATAAAATAATGTTTATGACATGACAATTAAGGCTCTCCATCTTAAAGACGATATAAATAATTTTTTTTGCCTAATATATACTACATGGAAGGGGATTAAAAATAAGAAGGAGACGTTTTACAAACTTATATTCAAGACAATTCAAATAAGAACACTTGATTTTCTAGTTGACTAAGTGATTCGGAAATTTACATTAAAAAATGCAGCGTGGAATGTCATCAACGGTCTAAGAACAGCACACTATATATACATATATTAAACTTGCATGCAAACAACTAATTAAAAGTACTTTTAATAATTTCTCAAGCAGTACTACGAGAGACTTAGGTTTAAAATATGTTTAAGTAACCATAACAATTAAGGGGCAAATATAATAGTTCCAAGTACTTTTCAAGGGAAAGAAAATAGATAAGAAAGAAGACTTTTGAAGACAAAATATATCCATTAGAAAAGTTAGGTCCTTGGACAACGATTAGATGTGTATTGATGGCTAATATAGAACTAATTAGGTACTAATATTTCTAGATGTGACACTGAGTTGGCAAATCAGAACTCAAGCTAACCATGATAACTTTGTAAGCCATGACTTCCGTATACACAATCTCAAGAATAACTAAAAAAGTTTGGCCAATCCTTAAAATAATACATATATTTTGTTTTGTTCACGTCCTGGTCAATTAATTTAATCAAGTATAATATATACAATTAAAAAATATTTATATGTGCATGGTGCATGTGATCAAATAGGCAAATAATTGTAGGATAGTTTTTATTTTATTTTATTCGAGTCAAGCTTTAATTTCTTATTTACGATACAATCTATGGTGACCACCTACAGTTTATATCAAGTTAAGTCTAAGTTAGATCTTAGTAATATATTTCTGTACGAATAGTATGCATGCACTTTTGTTTTCATCTCAAAACTTCCAGGTAATATGAGTTGGATGCATGGCTCCAGAATCATATCATGAACTAATTTGTTTGGTGAGATTTCCACAACAATCTATATATATACATTTGTACGGCTGTCAACTTATTGAATCAAGTGCATTATAAGTTGTAGAACATTAATATTGGAACGCTCATAAATCCTGAAATTTTAGGTTTTATTTTTCGGGGACGACTCACAAAAAAATTTAGGAAATTTATATTAAAAATTAAAATTTATAAAAATATGAAACAATTCATTTTACATTCGATTTAATATAACTTAATATTTTTTTGTTAATTCAAAAGGTACCAAATCTGAACAGAATTTTAAGATTGTATATCAAGTACTCACACATTTTCTCTTTCTAAATTCGTCGTCATGGATAAAAAAAATATTCATGTGTTGTTTATGTGAAATTGCTTACGAGTCAATTGTCTCGTCGAGGCTTATCTCGTCAAAATTAATATGACAAATGATCAAATCACCAAATTCGATATGATATAAGAAGTCTCAAGTTTAAAATATATAATAATGATTCACGTTGTTATACCAAGTTCTTTTTATCTATAAATTGGAAATAAGGATGATTTTTTTCCAAACTTTTGGTAAACCTCATATAATAATAATAATAATAATAATAATAATAATAATAATAATAATAATAATAATAATAATAATTCACCCATAGAATGCCTTATTCCTTTCATGAATAAAAATATTAAAAGTGCATTCGAAAAATAACGTATTTTTTATGTATGTAGAGGGAGCAATATATAGATCACTTTTGTACTATGTCCACGTTCATTTGTCGGTCAACGGGATTAAAATTTGTTGCGTGTTTCTTTCCTTCGTTATGTTCTATGAAACCATACTATTTGTGCATCATTAATTTTATACGATGTCTCAAGACGCATCCACATTAGTCCAACGCTTGTACGTACTTAAATAGATACGTGGTATCACTTGACAAAGTATTTTTTTTCAAATAATAGAAGTTTCTCGACTTGCTTTGCTGTGAATTAATCATTTTTTTCAGGACCTAAGGTTTCAGAAAAAGATACTTGTATAATTTTATGTTTACATTTTGGATAAATGTTTTATATATTCATGATACAAGGGGCCGAGTGGAACGTGACTTCATGAATACGTGACGCCTAAAATAGTAGATAACGGATGCAATAATTTGATCAAACAATAATTTAATTAGATTCCATTGCCGGTGTGTTTTGTACTCTTAACATACATATGCATGCATCTACTTGTTTCTTTGTGTGTGTGTGATGAATCAGTCTACTGCATGTAGCATGGAAATTTTTTTATTAATTTACACACCATCTAGTTGGAACTCGTACTAATGTCCAATTTTTCCATTATATATAAACCGTTTATGATCCACCACTAATTAAGGGTGTGCTTTACATCTCTCAACATACATATGCATGCATCTACTTGTTTCTTTTTTTTTGTGTGTGCGTGTATGTGTGTTTGTGATGAATCAGTGTACTGCATGTAGCATGGAATATTTTTAATTAATTTACACACCATCTAGCTAGTTGGAACTCGTACTAATGTCCAAATTTTTCATTATATATAAACCATTTATGACCCACCACCAAGGGTGTGTTTTACATCTCTCAACATGCATATGTTTATATTTTTTATAAATTTGTATTTATGATAAATATTAAAAGAGTTATTATCATATAATTGATTAAAATTTAATATCACAATTTAGGATTTATATATTTTTTAATATATATTTAGATCAAATTTAGGTTATTTAAGTAATTATATATAATATATATTAAAAACATTCAATATTTAACAAGAATATAAATTTTATAAACAAAATTATTTATTTAGTTCTCCTTCGAGCTCTTGGACCATTTATTTTATTTAAAAAAGTTGCATATTTTTTTCGAGTTAAAAAGACCTAAGGTTTTAAGTTGGGTATGATAGAATTATTAGGTTTTTAAATCCTTTTTAGGTTGGGTGTGATAATAGAAAGCCTTTCCATAACAATTACGAAATACGATTAATATCAGTGGACAAATTGGTCACCCTAACATATGGAAACATACACGTCATGCCAGCTAAATGATTCTCCTGCTTTCTTTTTTTCTTTTGCTGAAGTGAGATACGTAATCATCCTCATTGGCATTTGTGAATAACAGTAATATGGATACATGCATATATATGTGTGTGTGGTTGTGATAGTATATATATATAGATAAGCATTTCAACACAAAAGCATTATATATATATATATATATATATATATATATATATATATAAGCATTATGAAACAATTAATGTGGATACCAGTACAGATTGTTTTTTTCCTCAAGAATTAAATCATTGTGGGTACCAGAACATATATATATATATATATAGTCCTCCTCTTGTTGTTCTCTCGCCACTTTGCGTATGGAGTGACTTAATAAAATATTCATGTTTCATTTCTTATTTTTAATGGATAAAAGGAACTCCAAAGTTACCCAAATTAAGATTGATGTCGACGTAAGAAATCACCGACGGCGTTTGTATCAATAATGAAGGTTTCTTATGATTATTTTAGAAAAAATTGAAAATAATGAATAGTAGTCATAAATGGTATAATAAAGTCTTTTATTAATAGTCCGCATGCAAAGTAATCTGATCTGTTTGCTTGGAGAGGGATATATAAAATACATTTCATAATTGCTATGAAAACATATGAAAACAGTTCCATTTTTTCTTTATTCTTTTTCAGTTTGCTATGTAGCTTTTTAATTGAAAAAAATGTGATAATTTTCATTGACATTTGAGAAGAGTAATATATTTGGATGCATGTAGCTCATGCAAATTGCATGCATTGTGTCGACAGGTCCCAACACAAAATCATTGTGGAATATATGCGGGGTACTACCATTCATTACACATTGTTCTTTTTCCCTTAAGAATCGAAGCATATTGTGGATACTATAACGTAACACTTTTAGCTCCTTTTTGTAGTTTTCTCATCTTTCAAAATTTATCTTAATTTGCAGGTAATAAATTGAAATGTGAAAGATTTTAGACACTAATTTCTTAGTTCGTTTGACTTCAAATATATGAACCGTCCACGGCGAAGTCACCACTTCGTCTTTTNTTTGTTCTTCTCTCGATATCCGTAACAAGGAGTCTAAGAACTAAATTCTCAAACATGTCCTAAGTCTTCAATGCTTCATATTATGTTGTTACCACAAAAAACCATTGGTCAAAAGGCTCAAGGGAGGAAGAAAGCTAGAGTAAGTCTTCATTTTTGAGCGCTTGTATTGTCATGGTCAAGACTTCATTACATTTAAGCTCAAAGTACCCTTTAAAAAAAATCCATAGATACCTTTAAACCAATCTTAAAATTTTGTTGCAATATATATATATATATATATATATATATATATGTATTTGGCACTATGCATCAGACCCTATTGTTATAAATGTTAGTTGTTATAACTAGTAACTTTGAATTCGATTTATAAAATTAGTTTTCACTCTTGTCAAAATATCAAATTAATTGAATGTAAAAGAAAACAAGAATACTAAAATTGATACGGAAGAGAAAAACTAGTAAGGTCGGAAATAAATTCATATAAATATCATCCAAAAGTTTGGCACTTGGCATCTTCTCTATAATTCACTTACATTCGACGTGATTAATTTTTTTAAAATGACAAATAGATTAGAGAACAAATATTAAATATAGTTCAATCAAATGAATTTAAACATCTTATTTGAGTGATGCCTAATAAGCTTATATGTTATGCTTACATAGCTCACGGTTTAAGTTGTTAATTAGTGTTTCTTTTTTGTATTTTTTTTATCATTCCTATGTATTTTCTGATTCTCTCCTTGCTTTGAATTATTTAACAATTCATTATAATTTACTTTCTTTTGTTATATGAACAAAACTAAATGCAATGGGCCATTTATAATCAATGCAACCTAACAAGTAATTTCATTAATTTATCTTTTATTAAAATGCAAATCGCATGCAAGACACGAATAAAGCATTGCCATGAACAGTTAGAAAATAAGCTGTGAATTAAATAAGAGTTCAAATAAAAACTCTAATTAATTAAATAAACTCACCAATTAAAAGAAGTAAACAAAAACTTATCAACTTATTTTTTTTCTATTCTAATTTAAAGTGTTTGAGGATTTTAATTTCAAAACTTTATTGGACCAATTTCAGTTTTGCATTTGATTCTGCAAAGTGCAAAGAAGACAATAAAGCATGTCTTTGGAATGTCTTATAAGAGTGTAACATGCCGAATAATCATATCAGTGAACCTTTGAATGTACAAATAAAACAAAACGTGTATAAAATACTTATTCAGCATGCTACTAAGAGCCTGATTGGCTTAGATCATAAAAAAAATATTTAATAAGTATTAATAATGATAAATATTTTAAGTACTAAAATTTATCTTAAAATATACGTAGTTACGTATTTGAATAAAAATGTTACTAATTGTTAAATTAAATATTAACTAAAATATTTTGAAGTTATATGATAATAATATTCAATAATATGAATAAAAGAGTCATATAATTTCTTAACAAAATAAATCAATAATTTTAAAAGTAAATAGAGAAAATCTGCTAATATTTTTCTTCAAACTTATAAATTATTACTTTAATAGTTTATAAGTATACTTTTTATTTATTAGATATAAATAACTTTCAAAATAAACTTATTAAACTACTTAATTTATAAGTCAAACAAACATTAAATACCCTCAATGCCC
Source organism: Pontederia paniculata (assembly GCA_001647135.1). Lineage (NCBI taxonomy): Eukaryota > Viridiplantae > Streptophyta > Magnoliopsida > Commelinales > Pontederiaceae > Pontederia > Pontederia paniculata. The sequence continues at coordinate 96,694 of LTAE01000121.1, read as the reverse complement.
TTAACAATAAAAAAAATAGCGCGAATATGAGCTGTGGGATTCGATACGCTCAAATCCGACTGCTGCAAATTACACGTTGGTTGCAATTCATAAGAAGAAATGTAAACAAGGGTTTCATCTTCGTAATTAATACGTACTAACATTGCTTGCTTTATCAATATTTTTTTATTTTTATTCTTAGTTTCAAATCTTAGTCATTATGGTTATTTTATTTTAAAATACATATATTATTCATAACTATATATAATGTCCACAATGATTTGATTAATGAGGGAAAAGAACAATATATCCACATCCGGCTATGATTTTGTGTCGATACGTCTCAGCACAATGCACTATGCATGAGCTCCACCGTCACATGTTCATTAAATAATATTTATATTGTAATTTATAAAGCAGACATTACACCAACTAGTGATAAATAATTCTTTTTTTAAAAAAATATATATCAAATTTGAATCTCTCTAAAAAAAATTCTGTTCAGAACCTCAGTCAGAACGTTTGATTCGCGATGAAACTAGTCCAACTTGATGATGAAATGAGATTGAATCTATTATCAATAGATATGCACATCATAATTAATGATTTAAATGATAAAATAGGAAAATGAATATTAAAATCATTTAATCAAATGTATTATATATAGAACCTCCTATTTTGATGTTTTTCAAAATATTACATGTCTTAATTGACTCACAGTTTAAGTGGTTAATTATTTTCTTATATTCTTTTATATATCATTCTATATATTCGCAAGAGTTCTCATATTATTTAATTGTAATAGAGTTTATTCTCTCTTGTTATATGAAGAAAATGCTTAATTCGATAGGTTAAATGCAAACGCACAAGTAAATTAATTGTATTTATCTTTATTCAAATGCAAATGGCATGCATGTAAAACACCAATGAAAAACATTGCATCGCACACATTTTGAAGAGTACCTTTGAACTTTATTGATGCACGTGATATTGCTTAGAAAGACAACTTAATCATTAATCTATTACAAAATGGAAATAAAGACATCTTGGCTTTCTTAATCATAGATTAAATTTAGTCATTAATTTATTGCATGCCAATTTGCATTTTTCATATATACTTAATGTTCTTCCTTTGTGCAAAATCTAATTCCTAGATAATCATTTTATCATGAAAATTTCATTAGCTAAAGTCTGTCCACAGTTTGGCAGACATATATTTTTTTCAATTTTGCATTGAGGTGTATAATAACTATATATAATAATTATCAACATTGTCGCAAATATGTAATTTCTGTAGAATGGAATGCAGAATCAAGATAGATATATTTTTCATGTAATTTTAATTTTTTTTGTTTGTATTGAATTATTAGGAGGGATGCGATGAAAGATAGACATATGAAATAAATTAAATTTTATTGAATAAAAATTATAGAATTCATAAGGAATTTGTTGAGTGAGTCATATTTTTCAAATGGATATTTTTTGGACAATTATCCCCCGTGAAATGAAAGTTGGTGAATATTTTTTTTTACAAAATTACTTTTTTTAGAGATACATCATATGCTAAGTTGTATTGCATATTTTTTCTCTTCTTTAATATTTTCTGAAAATAACAAAAGTTATCTCTATTCATTTTAAATTTATCTTTTGAATAAATTTTAACTTAGATGGGATTACAAGGAGTAAATTTAGTTTGTGATTCTACCATATACTTATTTTGACTAAACTAGCCCACAAATAAAGCACCATATTTGTCATTACTTGGACAAATGCCAACTCATAGAATAATAATTTACATCAAAGTCAATTTTTTCTAATATTTTACTATTTATAAAATAATTTGAGTGCATAAATATTTTTTCCTTTATATTTTTATAATATTTCATTTTAATATTATGATGTGGCATGTATAGTCAGCATACTATATCACTTGATAACCTACAAGGAGATACTTTTTGTTCACAAAATATAATTTTAGATAACAATTTTATTATAAAGCAAGTGCGACTCCCTTGTCAGCAGCTCATTTCCATAAGGAAATAAATGTTCAATTACCCCAACTTTATATAACAATTTTTTTTTATTACAAAGGAAGCCTAGTGATAGTTATGTAATTGTACAAAGCTATTTCCACATTTTGCAAGTGTGGAGATCACGCATGCATGAATCAATCCAATTGTTTGGGGAAAAAAGATGCTAAGTAACAAAAGAACATCCATCACATGCAGCATTCACAATCGATGACAACTACTCTCAACAAATCTTTGCCAAACCACGTTTTGAATTTATGTGTGCAGAAACCACAATAATTAGTATAAATTTGCACATAATTAAATATAACGAGAAAAAAATTACAGACAAAATTAAGTTAGATGCAGTTAATTAGATAAATCTACCTATCATTAAATGTACAATACAAGCCATTAATGGTATATCAGTTGATTACGTAATTTACATAATTTTAATTATTTAATAATAGTGATCTTTTTATCTTATTTCTTTCGCCCAATGCTCCCATGAGTGTTCATTGAGTCAAATTCACTCAATGCACTCCACAATTGACATAAAGACTGGATAGGATTCAACTTGAATTGATTTAATTATTCTCTTTTTTTAATTTGTTATTCAACTTTTTAACATTATTTTCAATATTTTATTTATTTTAACATTTTTTATCATTCTTTGGAATTTTATTATTTTATTCATTAGGTTATTATTATCGCACTAAAATACTAAAAAGAAGCATGCATATTTTTAGTTTTATTAATATTTTAATCCTAGTTCTTTTGTCTTATATAATTATATCTCGTGTTGAATTTTTGCCTCACATGTTCACCAGCTCAAGTTGGTCATCAAGTGAGGTCAAATTACTCGATGAACCCCACAATCCAATTAATGACGTGGTAGGATCCAACCAAATTTTATTTAATTACTCTATTTTTATTAATATAAATTTTAAATTATTTTCAATTTTTCTTTTATCTTAATATTTTTTCATTCTTAACTTGGCATTCTTTTAATTTTTTTATTATTCATATCATTATTGATCACATGATATACCATTAGCAAACAATCTATCTTGACCTAGTGATATCTCTTGGAGAAACACAAACCGGGTCCAATTGCAATGACCCATTTATTTTTACTTCCATTTTTATCTTAATTTTTTTTATCATTATTTGTATACTATTTTTTGTTTTAATATTTTCCTCAATTTCTAAATTATTACAATTTTAAAATATAAAGCTTATACATATTTTAGAAATGTTATCGATCTTTCTATATCTGTTATCTTGTAACTTTTGGAATGTTCATCGGATCAAACTAATCATAGGATGGACTCGAAGATCTGATTTGACTCAACTATTATAACTTTTTATTAATAAATTTATTGTCATTTATTCATTATATTTTACATTTTATAAACAATCATACATTTCTTTTAGTTTTATTAATCCATTTAACCCTAGTCCCTTTACTTTGCTTATTCTCCATCACATGCGCATAGAAGTGCTCATCTGGTGAAATCTTATCCATAATTGAGTTGATTCTAGCAATGACCCCCGAATAGTGTTAAGAATTTTTACTGCTATATATTAAACTACAAAAATGATTTACGAATGGTAGGACCTTAATTCAAATTTAAGTATTTAGATGGTAGGAATAGGAAATAACCAAATAAGAAAAATAGAAAGTAATGATGGTAATATATATATATATATATATATATATATATATATATTAAATGGCGAAGGTAAAAAATAGCAACTATTTAATTCAAAAGATGGATGCAAACTATAAAATATATTTCGTTAGGCAATAACCATTTAGAATAAAATAGAATAAACTTTTGAATCATAATAGATGCAATGAACTCAACTGTAATATAAATTCTAGGGGTGTGCATGGGTCGAATTTTACTCGACCTAATTTCAAATTTGATCCAATCCGATTGATTTTGTTCGGATTAGATTGAATAAGATTAATGATAAATGAGTCATGGAATTTGATCCAACCCGATCTCAATTGGGTCGGATCGAGTCATCGATTTATCTAATTAATTTTTTTATATATATTTTTAATTAGTTTTTAATATTAATTATATTTTAAAAAAGAAATAGATATTTTTTAAATGGTTTGTAATGATTTTAAAGGATAAAAAGTATAAAATTTTAATATATTTTAATTTTAAAGTAATATAATTTTTTATTAAGAATAAATTATTTCAAATTTAATAAAAAAATATAGAAGTTCAGATCATCGGGTTAGGTCAGATTAATCGGGTTATGAAAAATTAAAATTTGTATCAGACCCATTGATGATCGGGTCGGTTCGGGCTCGACCCGACCAACGATCCGATCCGACCTAATTGAGATTGGATCGATTCGGATCGTCGGGTTCATCGGGTCGAACCAACCCGGTGAACACCCCTAATAAATTCAAATGACTGAAGGTAAAAACATAGCAGCTATTTAATACAAGTATTTAGTTAGGATTATGCAGTAACCATTTAGAAATAAATAAAAATAATAATGTAAGAAAAGAATATATGTAATGTATGCAACCATTAATAAAGAAAATCAAATTAAAATTGCGAAGGTAAAAAAATTTAGCAAGTATTGAATTCAAATAACTGGCCCAACAAATATTTTCTACAAAATATGTTGAATGAGATTATATGAATCAAATAAATGGATTGCTGTAGAAATTGAATGCCACTCCATAAAGGGTTGAATGTCAGGTGTTGCAATTAAATGGTGCAAATGTTCTAGAAAAGATAGAAACAAAAATTAGAAATAATAATAGTAAAGAAAACAAAGAATATAATGGGTGCAACCATTTGGAAAAGAAATCCAAATGACGAAGATAAAAAATATCAATTGTTTAATGCAAAAAAAATAGACACAAGTATTTAATTGGTAACAACATGCTATATAATGTACGTAACCTTTTAGTAAAGAAAATCAAATTAAAAAAGCAAAAAATAACAACTATTTAATTCAAAAAAAAATTGATCCAATAAATATGTTCCATCAAATATATTGAATAAAATTATATGAATTCAATAAATGGATTGTTATAGAAATTGAATGATACCCTTAAATGATGGAATTTTTGAGGTGTTATAATTAAATAACGAAAATATTGGAGAAAAAAATTGGAAACACAGAAAATAATTAAGAAAATGTCAAAAGAAACAAACTCTAAATACTGAGAATATATATATGGAAAATACATACAAAAATTAAATCCCATGGGTATCTACGTATGATATCGGGCATATATACCACCTAATTCCCAATTGTATATTTCCAGTTTTTAAAATCCTGTCCTGATTTAAAATAGAAAAAAAAAACATCTTAAATATTTAATTAAATGAAGCCCACAGGGATTCCTTCTAGAAGCAAGTTGTTTGCAACTATTTCTAATTGCCATGTGAAGGTTATATTAACTTTAGCAGTGTTCATGTATTTTCTTTTTTTTTTTGCATATTTTTACTATTTGTTCATGCGTTAAGCTCCTGCATCTGTCACAGGGGTACAAGATATGGACATATAAAATAAATATAAAAAAACATTGACATATGGCACATTAATAATCCATAGTTTTCACCAATGTCTACTCCGCCATTCGCTCGTCTCTTCTCTTTTCCTGTTGACGTGAATAAAGAAAAATCAAATTACACTTAATTTTTTTTTCAAATAATTTTTTAATCAATAGTAATATTTTTCCACAAAAAGTACGCATAAAATCAATTTCAAATTTATTTCCACTATAAATTTACAAACGGAAGAAAAGAATGTATTGCTTTTCTGCATGAATTGTTTCATGAAAAGAGCATTAACTTCATGCAAAACGCATTTTAAAGTTATTTAATAAAATTATATTTCTTCTTCTTCTTCTTTACATATATATATATATATATATTATATTTATATATGTGTGTTGTGTATATAAGGGCTTTATGTCTCACGTATCGCAACAAGTATCCCACTGGTTTCGCGGCTTGTGCGTCTTCTGCAAGAAAAAAAAGGACGAGTTAATTTGATGAGTACTTGATCAAACACAGCGCGGGGTAGAGAGCGATCGAGCTGCGCGCGCGCGCTCCGATGGCCAACGAGTTAACTCGGTCGTCCAGCAGCAACCGGAGCTGGGCGGGGGCGGCCAACGACCTCAACAGGACGTTCAGCAGCCGGAGGAGCTGGGCAGGGGCCGCCGGGAGCTTCCGGGATCCGGTGGACGTGTTCAGGCGAGAGGGGGCGGCGGAGGACGACGACGAGGAGAATCTGAAATGGGCGGCGATGCAGAGGCTGCCGACGTACGACCGCATGCGCACCGGCTTGCTGCGGCAGATGGTGGAGGACGGGAAGGTGATCAGCAACGAGGTGGACTTCCGCAAGCTCAGCTTGCAGGAGCGGCGGGCGCTGCTCGAGTCCATCTTCCAGGTGGTGGAGGAGGACAACGAGCGGTTCCTCAAAAGATTCAGAGAGCGCATCGACAGGTTTGTAGGGCAAAAAGTGATAACTTGGATTTCCTCACTTTTTCAGTAAGATCCGTTTTATAAGATTTTTTGTTTTGTTTTTGGGTGTTTGATCAAATGCCGCAGAGTTGGCCTTGAACTGCCGCATATCGAGGTCCGATACGATAACCTGTCCGTAGAAGCGGATGTCTACGTCGGCAGCAGAGCCCTTCCTACGCTCTGGAATGCAACTCTCAACACCGTAGAGGTATATAATCTCTGGATTCAGAAAAGTTCTGATGTCTTTTGGCTTTGTGAATGGAAATGGTTTGTCCGCAAGCATTTGAAAATTTGTCTCTTTCATTCTGTTTTCCTGATTCTGATTTCAAAAAACTATTCTAATCTGATTGAGGAATGAAAGAGATGTTTGCTTACACAAGTTTTGAGGGACGGATTCCAGGAATTGAAGACTGTTTTTTTTCCAATGCAATCCTGTGAAAGATCAGATTTTGCTTCAATAATTACCAACCAAATAGTTTGCTAACATTACCCGGATGCATCTTTAATTCTCTGTTCATCTGTTTCATTGGAATGAACGTAGAGCGTCATCGGTTTTATGCGGCTTACTTCCTCCAAGAAAAGGCACCTGAAGATTCTCAACAATGTCAGCGGAATACTCAAGGCAAAAAGGTACGAGTACAAAGCTCTGATCCCCATGATTTTTAATGCTCATTTTAACTAATCTTTACATGTTTGCGCTGCAAAAAAAAAAATTTGTTTCCATCCTCTTAATACCTTTTGGTCTCAAACACTCCCAGGATGACGTTGCTTCTTGGGCCTCCGGCCTCAGGGAAAACAACACTGCTGCTGTCCCTGGCTGGGAAACTTGACCCAGAGCTATCGGTCTGTTCCCTCACTTTGTGTCTTCTCTGATCAAAATGGAAAAAAGAAACTAAGCATTAATGTTGCAATTAGCACCCTTTTCTTTGTATGATTGCTCATATAATCTAATTATGTAAGGTGTAAAATTTTTAATCCATAAGCGATTGAGCATGCAAGTTCACTTTGCAACAGGTATCTGGAAAGATCACATATTGCGGGCATGAACTGGATCAGTTCGTTCCCCGGCGAACTTGCGCTTACATCAGTCAGCTGGACCTTCACAATGGCGAGATGACCGTTCGAGAGACCTTCGACTTCGCGGCCCGGTGTTTGGGCGTCGGGAAGAGGTACGAGTTCCTGACGGAGTTGTCGAGGAGAGAAAGGGACGCAGGAATCAAACCGGACCCTGAACTTGATGCCTTCATGAAGGCCATCTCCATGGAAGCACAGAAGACCAGTGTAGCAACAGATTACATCCTCAAGGTCGTTCCTTTTCCAGTTTGATCTAATGATAAATAAAGAAATTAGTGTTTTAAATGTAAGCCATGCTGAGACGCTGCTGCATTCAGGTGCTTGGTCTGGATATCTGTGCAGATATCCTTGTAGGAGATGAGATGAGAAGGGGAATTTCTGGAGGACAGAAGAAGAGAGTCTCAACTGGTGCACATCTTCACTCTTCTCAAATTTAAGTAATTGCATGATTCTTGTTTGTGTTTGTATTTTTGTACATTCAATATACTCTTTCTGATACGAGTCTGAGTTCCTTGGCTGCAGGAGAGATGTTGGCAGGACCTGCAAGAGCGCTCTTCATGGATGAGATATCAACCGGGCTGGACAGTGCTACCACCTTCCAGATAGTAAAATTTATCAGACAAATGGTTCATGTCCTGGATGCGACAGTGATGGTATCCCTTCTCCAGCCTGCTCCTGAGACCTTTGAACTCTTCGACGACATCATTCTGCTGTCTGAGGGGCAGGTAGTGTACCAAGGTCCCCGGGAGCATGCGGTCGACTTCTTCGAGTCAGTCGGCTTCAAATGCCCGAAAAGGAAAGCCGTCGCCGACTTCTTGCAGGAGGTGACCTCAAAGATGGACCAAGAGAAGTACTGGTCTAAGAGAGACCATCCTTACAGGTACATCACAGTCCCAGAATTTGTGCAACTGTTCAAGTCTTATCATGTTGGCCAGCAGCTGTACGAGGAGCTCAAGGTCCCTTACGATGTCTCGAAAGCCCATTTTGCTGCCCTCACCAAAGAGAAGTATGGTATCTCCAACTGGAAGTTGTTTCAGGCGTGCTTGTCCAGGGAATGGCTGCTGATGCAACGCAACTCCTTCGTGTACATATTTAAAGGCAGCCAGATAACATTCATGTCCCTCATAGCCATGACCGTGTTCTTAAGAACTCAGATGCCCTACGGGATGATTCCTGATGGCACCAAATATTTCGGCGCGCTGTTTTGCCTCTTGACGTTTGTTATGTTTAATGGCTTGGCTGAGCTCCCTCTGACCATTTACAAGTTACCAGTGTTCTATAAGCAGAGAGATTTCTTGTTCTTCCCTTCATGGGCGTTTGGTTTGTCTTATGGGCTGCTCAGAATTCCCGTCTCCTTAATAGAAACTGCAGTGATGATTGGCATGACTTATTATGTGATCGGTTTTGCTCCCTCCTTCAGCCGGTGAGTGCTGAAACTTTAAGAACTTTTACTGGCTTATTGGATCGAAGACCCGTATACGTGAAAATGCTACACTCCTTAACATAACATACTCTATTTGTTCTATATGTATGCAGCTTCATCCGGCAATACTTGGCACTAACTCTTGTGCATCAGATGGCTATGTCTCTGTTCCGGTTTACCGCTGCTGTTGGACGAACAATGGTTATAGCCAACACATTTGGAACGTTTGTGATGCTTGTTATTTTTGTGCTAGGGGGTTTCATCATCTCTAGAGGTCATGAACTCTCTAACTCTCCAAGCATCTTCATATGCATTTTTTCTATCTCCACTTAAATTTTTTCCAAATATTTTTACATGTTAACTTGATATTGTGCATCAAGGGTGTTGTTGCCAGCACGCAATGTGATATTGTTTATTTCTGAGACATCCCCCTTTTGACTTTCTGTGAGCAGATGACATCAAGCCATGGTGGATATGGGGCTATTGGAGTTCTCCGATGATGTATGGCTTGAATTGTATAGCGGTTAATGAGTTCCTTGATCCCAGATGGGGTGCTGTAAGATTCTGTCTACTTCTTTAAAGAATGATGGGTGTTTGATTTAGTTTGAGGGCACATCTGAGAGTTTGTGCTGATGGCAAGTTACACAATTACCATATCTTTTGAAAAAAGAGATTTTGTAGTAACCACGGATGAGAAAAAAAACAATTACGAAAAGCTTGCACAGGATTAGGCATTTAACAAAGCATATCTTAGTACCAGAAGTAGTAAAACAATCTATTCAATAAAAGAACTAGATGTTGCTGGAAACTGGTTTATGAACAAAGAAGAAAATCAGTTCATTAAATTTATAGGTACTGAACTATAATTCAGTAAAACTTATCTAGATTCACAGAGATTAAAGGCATCTAGTTAATATTTATGTATGCATGTTTATCTACGTATCATTCTATATGATTTAGATACTGATGTCTGACTTTAATATGTTGCTGCTTCGATCTCTGATGCAGCCGAACTATGCCCCCACAATTGACGCAGCAACCGTAGGCCAGGCAATTCTTAAATCTAGAGGGATGTTTATCCATGGGTATTGGTACTGGATTGGTATCGGAGCCCTTATTGGATTTATTATTGTGCTGAATGTATCATTTGTGTTAGCATTGGCTTATTTGAATCGTAAGTTATTTACCTGTCGTCTTTTGCTCTCAATGTTTTCCTTTGTGATCAATTAATATAATTTTCAAATTGACTAAATTTTTAACTATAGCTATTGGAAGTGTTCAAACTATCATTGATGATGAAGACTCATCAAACAAACGGTTGCAGAGCACATATTCAAAAAGAGATCAAGGAGTAGAACTGATAGAAAGCAGTAGAAGAACTGATACAACAGGTAGAGAAGTTTGGTTTCTCTGATTACTCGTGTCTTATTTCCCCTCTTTTCAAAATTCTAGTCCTTAACTTTCCCTAAAAGAAAAGTATAGTCATTAACTACCTATCTTAACTGTTTCCTGCATCCTAGTCCAGTATAGGTCTCATCCTGAATCGTAATTCATTCCATGAATTGTTGCTGTAGAAATCTGGGTGATGCAGTGTGTTTCTGTCACTCTGCACATATTTTTCACTCGCTTACATTGGAAAGTACATTGGTGATCAACCTTTGTGCAAGGAAATTAAGTTCACTTTGACCAAAAAAGGATGAAGCTAGTCTTTTTGCGATATCTGATGTTGTGATTGTAATCTCTATATTTCAGACACCGGTCTTGCATCTCTACTTATGAATTTGTTTACTTCATGAAAGGATAGAAATTGTAGATGCACATATGGATTAAAATTTGAGGCCATTTAGGACATTCATCAATATGAGACTCAATAGGTTCTTTTGCTCGTTACCGACTTATTTTGCATGTTCAAAGTATACTGTTGTTTATTGAATGTTGGTGTTATCACAGGTTCTGTTTCAGATCACCGAGCTAGAAGAGGAATGATTTTACCTTTCCAACCTCTTTCTCTCGCATTCAGCCATATAAACTACTACGTGGACATGCCAGCAGTAAGCCAGTTGTTGTTATCTACAAAAGATGTTTCTTTCATCACTCAAGTCCAATATATTTATTTGCAACTTCTTGACTTTGCTTAGGCTTAAACATATGTTCAGATTAGTTCGCTTAGCTTCCATTATTGATTCATTTTCTTTGGGAGCCCATCTCCCATTTCATTAACAAAGCTGGCAACAAGCTTGAATGAAGACATAAATTGCTACGTATTCTTAGTTGGAAATTTGCTTTGTTTCTTTCATGATCTGTAGCTAGTAGAAACATATGTGATAATCAATTATCACATATTACTTCATCTTTGTCCCTCAGCAAATGAAGAGCCAAGGCATCCAGGAGGACCGCCTACAATTACTATCTGATGTCAGTGGTGCCTTCAGACCTGGCGTTCTAACAGCATTAGTTGGAGTCAGCGGAGCAGGAAAAACAACACTGATGGATGTGTTGGCAGGAAGAAAAACGGGTGGCTATATTGAGGGAAGCATGAGCATTTCTGGTTATCCTAAGAAGCAAACGACCTTTGCCAGGATAAGTGGATATTGTGAACAAAATGACATCCATTCACCTTATGTGACTGTCTATGAATCACTTATTTACTCAGCCTGGCTCCGGCTTGCTCCAGAAATAGATAAGGAGAAAAGATTGGTATGTCTTGCACCTCAATTAAGTTATTCTTCAGTTTGGTGCAACCTTAAAAGTTACTTGTGTTTGGCCATTATAGACGTTTGTGGAGGAAGTTATGGAGTTGGTTGAGCTTGACACTTTGAGAGATGCACTGGTTGGACTTCCAGGAGTTGATGGTTTATCCACTGAACAGCGGAAACGGCTCACAATTGCTGTTGAGCTGGTGGCAAATCCATCCATCATCTTCATGGACGAGCCAACATCCGGCCTTGATGCCAGAGCTGCAGCCATAGTGATGCGGACAGTGAGGAATACAGTGGATACTGGACGAACTGTTGTTTGTACAATCCACCAACCAAGCATAGATATCTTTGAATCTTTTGATGAGGTTTCCACATACAAAAAGATTTGTTATTCGTGTTGTTGAATATAATGTCATACTTATTGGTATGTTTTTTTAACTCTTATCAGCTACTCTTGATGAAGAGGGGAGGGCGAGTTATATATGCCGGACCACTTGGTCATCATTCTCAGCAGCTTATTGACTACTTTGAAGTGAGCTCTCTTTCACCAAGTAGACACATTTAAAACCACATTTTTATGTAACATTTTCTTAGCCAACTGTAATAGCTTATATGAATTACTGTAAGATTGAAGAATCTGCAGAAATTACAAATGGTGCAGTTTAAGCTCCATTAGAAGTTACTGGGTTTGTAAGATGCATACCAGTGCTTCAAGTTTTGGCAAAGAAAGTTTTAATCATGGTTTAAGTTTCACGAATTTCTTTCTCTTTACACAAAGTTCTAAGTTTGAGATTAGTAGTATGCTGGCCTTCCTACTTTTTTGCATACATTGATTACGGCATATGATCCAGAAATGAGAAATCAAAATTAGAGTTATTTTTAGTCTATAGTCAGTGTAAAGTCTACCTATGCAATAATCAAGATAACTCTCACTAAGTCACTATAAGAAAACTAAATTTGACGGCTACAACTTATCAATTATACATCCTTGCAGGCAGTCCAAGGGGTTCCCAAGATTTCTGAAGGTTATAATCCAGCAACGTGGATGCTGGAAATAAGTGCTCCTTCAGTTGAGCTTAAGCTGAATGTGGATTTTGCAGATATTTATGCTCAATCACCTCTTTATCAGTAAGTAGCATATAAAAGATCATCTATTGGAGAGATAGAATCCCACCTTCCTCAATTTTTCTTTTATGACATACAGGAGAAATGAGGAACTTATTAAGGAACTGAGCACCCCTCCTCCAGGTTCCAGTGACCTTCGCTTTCCTACAAAATATTCACAAAATTTCAGGATTCAGTGCATGGCTTGTTGTTGGAAACAGTACTGGTCGTATTGGAGGAACCCACAATATAATGCTATCCGTTTTTTCTTAACCCTCATGATTGGTCTTTTATTTGGCACCATGTACTGGATGAAGGGTCAAAAAACGTAAGATCTCTTTTCTTTTGACTCTGATCTTTTAATTTGATTCTGCAACACACTTTGACAGGAAAGTTTTTACACACTATATCAATAAAAAATAGTATAAACTAGTTATTACTTAAACTACGGAATTTATCTAAATTGTCGCCCAATGATAGGGATTTATAATTTTTTGTATATCCAAACTACGAAATAACATTTCCACCTAGGAAGACTAGGCCATGAGCATCATTTATGATTCATTTAATATTAGTGTATTTTTTCCTAAATTATTACATTATGCATGGAACCATGAAATTCTTATTTCATTAAAATTTGTAGATGCATTACCGAACAACCAAAAACAGATGTTTGAATAGTTTTTACTGGATAAAGAAGGCTCTAAAGTAACAGTTTTCGTTGCTCTATGTTCTGTGTCTAACTACTTGGTTTCATAAAACAGGAGCAATCAACAAGACCTCTTAAATCTACTTGGAGCCATATATTCAGCTGTTTTCTTCATTGGAGCCACCAATTGTAATGCAATACAACCTGTTGTGGCCATAGAAAGGACAGTGTACTACCGGGAAAAGGCAGCAGGAATGTACTCACCAATGGCATATGCCTTTGCTCAAGTAAGTGCAATTGTATTTGCAACTTTGCGCATGCAAAAACTTTGCAGAATTTTACAGAAACAACATCTACTCTTAACAAGAAAAGAAATTGGATAAGGGAAAAAATGAATACTTACTAAAATATGAATCTTTGTGATCCTGAAACAAGTTTTGAACGGTCTTTTGAAGGTGGTTATAGAGATGTTATACATAGCAGCTCAAGGTCTCCTTTACAGCTTTATATTGTTCTCAATGATGGGCTTAACATGGCGAGCAGACAACTTCTTTTATTTCTTCTTCTTCCTCACTATGAGCTTTACCTACTTCGCACTCTACGGCATGATGGTTGTAGCGCTCACTCCAACCCACCAGATCGCAAACATCTTGTCCAGCTTCTTCTTTGCCTTCTGGAATTTGTTCTCAGGATTTCTAGTATCAAGACCGGTAAGTGAACTCGAAGTTACAAATGCATGCAACTCTAAGGACCTTGAAGTGTTTCCAGAATTGTATGGCCAGAATTCACATAGTGAAAATTTTTCATATAGAAAATATACTACATGAACATTGACATAACTAATGAGATTTATCATGCAATGGTTTCAGTCAATTCCAATATGGTGGAGGTGGTACTACTAATGATTCATAATGAAAATATCATGAAACATTCATAACTAATCAGATTTATTATGCAATGACCATTTCATAATCCTACTGTGCAGTCAATTCCAATATGGTGGAGGTGGTACTACTGGGCTGACCCTGTGGCTTGGTCGATATATGGAATTGTGGCGTCGCAGCTGGGGAACAAAGAGAACCTGGTGACGGTGCCCGGAGAGCCCAGCATGACGGTGAAGGCTTTCCTGAAGGAGAAGATGGGATATGAACACAGCTTCCTTGGTTATGTGGTTCTGGCTCATGTTGGTTTCGTTGTAGTCTTCTTCTTGGTCTTTGCTTATTCCATCAAGTACGTTAATTTCCAACATCGATAGAAAATATTACCACCAGATATTTTTTTTCCCATTTTCAATATTTAGAGATGTATTCTTCCCTCCGATGAAGGATAAAAAGGGGAAGGAATATATCAGATTATATTCAGATCATAGACGCAGTGAGTTGTAATTAGTCGCCAGTCCCTGGATTCAAAGTTTACAAAAATTCGAGGTTTATAAATAGTACAATAACTTCACCTTCTCATCATCCATGTAATAAGTTCACTTATCGGTATGTAACAATTAGCCATCATAGAAAAGATATCTTATGAATAGTACAATAAGTTCACCTTCTTATCCATGTAATTAAGGAACATACCAGATATATTAAGAAATGGGAACTTATTGGACTGTTCATAATATATCTTTTCTATGATGGCTAATTGTACTTTTCTTTTCCAGTTTCCTGTTGTGTAATATCAGTAGTCATATTAATAGATGAGGATACAGGTATACAAACAGATGTGATTGCAATCCAAATTAGTGATGATCGAACGATGATGCATTGTACATATTGTATCTTGCAAAGTAAAATTTTCACTCTGCTTTCTCAAAATGTCATTATGTTTAGTTTTCTCTGGTTTGTATGCTTCAAATCTTAGAAATTCTCCTATCTCATTCCAATGATAATAAATTGCACCAGTTCCAGAGGTCATATCATCCTAATTGTCTGTATCTACAAACTTTGAGGTAATAGTTTTGTTTGACAAAGTAAATAGTTTAATTAGCAGATAACAAAAATGTTAGCAAGCAAACTTTGAGATGGGTTTTGTTTGACAAAGTTAATAATTTAATAAAATGTTTGATAAATATATCAATTGAATTAATAGATAATTAGAAATTGATATAAATAGACAATTTACAGTTTTAATATTTTATTTAAGATCATTATTTTCTATAAATGAAGAAAATAATTGATTTAAAATAAATAAATATTAAAAATAAACAGACATGTGAAATATTTTTCAAAAATAAAATATGTAGATGATATTTATAAATAAGCTAAATATATTTAAGATGAAAATAAAGAGATATATTAGCGATGAATGTCCAACTTCTAAACTCTAAACTCTATAACAAACTTGGAGTAATCTATAGAGTTTTGTCATATAATCTCTAAACATTATTTCAAAAAAAATTATCAAACACTTAAAATAGAATTTTGACATACTCAAAATCCTATTTTCTATCATAAACACTCAAAATTTGTCATGACAAATAGAGCTATAAAGTAATTCAAGGTTATTCCATTTTCAATTACTTTGTTACTCATGGTATCAAAATATAAAGTTATGATACAAATTTGTAACCAATGGTACCTAAACATTCTAATATCAATTTGTTATAGATGGTCTCACACTACAAGAAAAGAGCGTATTTGCGTCCAAATATTTGAGAGGGTCTGAACGACTCCTCTCAAATGGGGCAGTATGTGTGACCGCCCCAGTTGTGGGGGGGTCTGGGACTGCCCGAAACATTCGAAACTAATTTTTAATATTTTTCCTACGTTTTTTTCCTTCTCTCTTCTCTCTCTGCTCATGCGATTTTTTTCCTCTCTACGTATGTTGCGTTTTCCCCCACGAGATCCGGCGGCGGCGACGCATCTAGATCCCCGAAACATCTTAAATTAATTTTTAATATTCCCCCTACGTTTTTTTTTCCTTCCCTTTTCTCTCTTTCCTCATGCGATTTTTTTCCTCTCTAGTCTGCTGCGTTTTCCCCCACGAGATCCGACGGCGGCGACACATCTAGATCCTTCCTTCTTCCTTGGCTCCGGCGGCGACGCATCTTTGGTGAGTTCTCCTACTTCTTCCTCTTTTTCCTCTGGCACAATCAAAACTTGAGAGAAGTCAACATAATCTAAAGAAGGAATTCAAATTAATGATGATGCAGTTTATGAGGAAACAAAATCGTCAACAAGCCAACGAGCTCGAGGAGGAGGAAGCGGAGGAGGACGATATTTCAGTAAGAATGTTCTTTTGTCATTTACTTTAAATATTGCATAATTTAATGTTGTCAATATTTCTTGCGATGAGAGGGAGGAGGAAGAAGAGAAGAACAACGATGGAGATTTTGAATGATTTGTATAACTTGTAAGTTATATCAATTGAATTTTTTTTAGAATTTGTGCAAATATGCTTTCAACGATGTTTTTTATTGCAGTGGCAAATGGCGAGGAGGAGGACAACGATGAGTAGGGGGAGGAGAACGACGAGGAGGACAAAGACGAGGAGGGGGAGGACAAACCAACAAAAAAATGTATAAAAATTGTGATATGAACTATTAGTGATTCATATATTATGTGTGTGATATTTACTTTATACATTTATATATTGTGTATTTTTTAGGTTGTGAATTATAAATATATTTTTTTAATTTTTTTTTCTTATATTTGGGGCGGTCTGGTGAACCCCCTCGCCCACCCCACCCCCCAAATGGGGCATTCCAGGACCGCTCCATTTGGGGCGGTCTCTCAAGACCGCCCAGTTGAGGCGAACTGTGGTCTTGTTTTGGGGCTGTCTCACCAGACTGCCCCAGAAGCCATTTGCAACCCCCTCTTTGCGACCGCGCGCTTTGATCGCTTGACCGCCTCAAATTTTATTTTTTCTTATAGTGTCAAAATATAAAGATCTATTTATAAAAATTGATGAGAGAAAATAAATCACACGTTGAAGAGGATATTAAAATTTAATGAGATTCATTTTTGACAAACAAAGTTAAATATTTATTCTGAATTGAAAAATCATAGATAGAATACATTTGAGCCCTAATAGAGATGATCATCAATAATTCTCATGACCCTTCCTGACGTTACATGTCTCTATTTTTTATGTTTATAATGTATTGAATCTTAACCCAGTGATTAACCCTACATATGTCCCCCAGTACATCACAGTCGCTCGAATAATTGGGGCGGTGAAGCCGCCCGTCCCATACGGGGGTCTCACTGCCCGGTCAGCGAGCCTAAGGGGGTCTAGGGGGATCCAGGAACTCCCGGAACTTAGACAACTCTAGGGTTTCAGTTTCCTATTTTGTATTGGGAGTCCATATATAAATTCCCTAGGGTTTGGATTATTCTGCATTTTGTAATCATCTATTATTTTTCCATCAAAGAAACTCTCAGCCGCCGCCCGAGGACGTAGCCTAGCTAAAGGTGAACCTCGTAAATCTCGTGTCTTCTTTTGTGTGCGCTCCTCTCTCTCTCTCTCTCTCTCTCTCTCTCTCTCTCTTTCTCTCTCGTCTCATATCTGCAACATTTTATATAGGGGCGATCTCATTGGACCGCCCCCATAAGCCATTTGCAACCCCCCTCTTTGCGACCGCGCGCTTTGGACGCTTGACCACCTCAAATGACGAATTTGAGGCAGTCTAGACATATTTGAGAGGGTCTTGACCGTCTCAAATTTGATTTTGAGACAGTCTAGACATATTTGAGAGGGTCTTGACCGTCTCAAATTTGATTTTTTTTCTTGTAGTGTCAAAATATAAAGATCTATTTATGAAAATTGATGAGAGAGAAGAAATCACACGTTGAAGAGGACATTAAAATTTAACGAGATTTACTTTTGACAAACAAAGTTAAATATTTGTTCTGAATTGAAAAATCATAGATAGAATACATTTGAGCCCTAATAGAGATGATCATCAAGAATTCTCATGACCCTTCCTGATGTTTCATGTCTCCATTTTCTATAGCCTCTTGAATTCTAGTTTTCTACATTAATAGAAAATTTATATTTAAAAGTTAAACAAAATTCTAATTAAATAAGAAATAAGGATCAAAATAACATATTACAGATCTCATACCAAATCTGAACTTCTATCATAATTCTAGTCGAGGTCTAACAGATCACCTTTATGATTTGAATTCATCTATGACAGTAGAATTGTCGTACTCCACTAAGAGAATGGGATAATCACAACCTCTTGTTTTGCCTGCTCATATCTCTTGTTGCACATGTGTTACCAATTTATGTTGCACTCTTATGCCACTCATGCATATTCACCTGCACCTCTGTGTAACTCCCAACTGCACATTAGCTTCCCGGGAAATTCCAGCTGCGCCATTTCACTACTTGTGTAGATCCAAGTTACACCTTGCACCGCTTGTGGAGCTCTGGGTGCACACAATATCGTCCGCACAACTCACATGGCGGCGCCCTAGGTGATACCTTTTGTGGTGCCCTTGGCGTCGCCCAAGCGATAACCTAGTGAGATCATTGGTGGTGCCCCTTAGCAAGAACCCTTGTGGCAAATCCTGTGGTGTCTTGGCAGTGGCCTTATGTGGCATCAAATGCAACATCCTCCAAGCAGCTTGTCTGCAATCACAGATGCTTATGGGCAACTTGCATGTTTAGATGGACACATCACGTTTTGCCCTTTTGAAGATTCATCTTGCACAAAGCAAAATGATGACAATGTGGTACCCTATTGGCGCCAACCTTGCGACATTAGCCCACACAACACTTAGCAACACTGGCGCTCGTGTGGTGCCACATGCCAGTGCCACACCGTACTGTGCGTCTAGGTGCCTTTGTCGTGTGAACGCATCAATGTCGTGCCATCCTACACGTGCACGGCGGGTGCACGCGCATGCCATGACAACAAACACAATGTTGCACCCTCGTGTCAATGGTGCTATCTTCACTTCTGAATATGTCCTCGTCAAATTTGTCAGACTCCTTCTTTTTGCCTAATGACGAAGGATCACCGATTAACCTAAAGCTCTGATAACAATTTATTTCCAATACTACCAAAACATAAAATTATGATACCAATTTATTACATATGATATCAAAACATAAAAGTAGGTTATTAATTTATTACGAGTGATACCAAAACATAAATATATTATACCAATTTGATTCAAAGATCATCAAGAGAAAAAAAAAATCACATGTTAAAAAATATACCAAGATTTAACGAGTTTTACTTTTAATTGAGCTACGTACTTAGGCATAAATATACATTATTCAGAATCATAGTGTTACAGTTACAATATCTACGGGCCACCAAACTCCCATAGGAAGGATCATAAAGAATCACTCTCTGCCAAGCTTCGGATAGGCGACTTAAACCATCTTAGATAGGGTATCTTTCTAACTTGCAAACCGCTTCAGATGGAATATCTCTTTTAGGGATATCAAAAGATTTTACATATGATATCAAAACATAAAAATAGGTTATTAATTGTTTCGACATTTTAAAACCTACAATATTTTTTTTATAAATTTTCATAAAAAAAACCTACATTGTTTGATTATATTTTTAAATACTTTATAAGTGCTATATAATAATAATAATAATAATAATAATAATAATAATAATAATAATAATAATAATAATAATCAAGACAGATATAAGTATATAATTATTTACAATATTTCTGTCTAATATATTATATTTTGATCCGATGAAATACGTACTTATAAAATAATTAAATGCTTTAAAATTCTCAAGCATCCAAACTTAGAGGCAGATTTCCTCTGGCCCTGTTTATGAATGACATGCCAATATTCAACTTTTACATACCTACATGATACATGCGAATTTCCCGAGGCATTAGCTTTTGATTTTTTTGGTCCAAAGTTCAACAAACAAGTTTCAAGTTTAGAAGTGTGGAGAAAGAGGGCCGTAGGTTATTCAACAAAAGGTTTCCTGATCAGACTCCAAACCTGAAATGCAGTCAACGGATTAGGCTTTCTTGACTTGAAAATGGAACTCTTCGATGAATGTTACTTGGACATCTTCATTGACAATACTACGACGAGAAAATGGAGATTCAAAGTGCCACGCAGTTTGTCTCCGTCTCGAGTTCTCTTTTTTTCTTTCGCATTGAATTTTTTTTGGAAATATCATTTATAAAAAAACAAACATTGAATATAGAATTCCCAGTGAAAACTTATATTACATTAAACAGCTGACAATAGTATTTCCAGAATTACTTAATATGAGCGACATAAAAGCACACTTTCAAGTAACGCACTTTACAAACTCCTGAAGAAGTTATCATGGCCCGACTTAATCATCTGTGAAAGAGAAATGAGAAACATAAATTATCTCTAAGGTTGGAAGTATAAGAAAAACAAGACCATGTGTTCAATGATGCTTTGGATGAGCCCATCCACTATATATATAAAAGAAGCACTTTCCCATTGCTGTACAAATGCTCAAAATTGCCAATACTGGTCTCTGTATATGAGTTTTTATAGCATAGACGATGCCTCTTTTCTTCGTTTCTTCTAGGGCATAAAAAATGAAACCTCGGCTACCTGGTATTGCACGTTTGTAAATAGTTGTAGAAGTCACATCTGAGAATAAAAGGGATGTTTGCGAGTAAGTTGTAAAATTCACATCTGAGAACAAAGCAGGATACACGCAATGTACAAGACATACTTGTATGCAACATATGTAGCACACAAGTTTTACATGTAGCGTACAAATTAAACCATTAAATCTCCTTTCAATAATTCATATGCTGAATTCTTTTTTTTTTCATTTTGATAAGTTTTTATACGAGTCCTCGGAACCCATTTAGTGACCCAGATATCAAAATTAATCTTTCTTACATTTGAGCCATCGGATGAGATAAAAAAAATTGAAAGGGGGACTAGTAAAATGAAAAAAAAAAGAATTAGATATTCAAACCCATAGGATGAAATTCAATAGTTTATATATTAAGAAAATCATCTCTATCTCAAAAAGTATAATTTTATAGGAGATTCAATGATCAAATATTTGTGTTGTGCTGCACAAGTTCAACATTCTTCCTACCCCCACCTCTGAGAATTTAATTGAAGTCAATTTTCAGATGCAAATAACCCGATATCCAATCACAAGACGAGTGACAGTAAACAAGCCTTTTGTTTCGTTATGTTTGGTTCACATTTTTCCCTCTATTTTTATAAATGAAGGATTCATCTTTTAAGCACCTGCCTCAACTATGCATCCCTGGGTTGATGATCCAAGTGTAAGGACAATTAGATCAGCTGATAAATCCATTGACGGCATAATTAACATACAAAGACAATCCATGCATTTTATTTCTCATTACAAAAGTATTCATCTGTCAAACCGAGAAAACAGCTGGAGAAAAAAGCAGCAGAAATAAGATTTAAAATATTAATGCTGAGTATATGAGAATCACAAACCTTGTTATCCTTTGTTTCCACTAGGAAACTAACTTCTTGTATTCATCCAATAATTTTGAAATGTCATCCATACGCAACTGAAAAAGGTATCACGAATATATAACTTTGGCAGAAGCAAATAGTAAAACATGGAGTCAAGTTATGAAGCAATAGAACAAACTTAGTTTATTATACGTAATTGTCCCCAACAACGAGAAATGTCATTATAACTTCTTGTATTCATCCAATAATTTTGAAATGTCATCCATACGCAACTGAAAAAGGTATCACGAATATATAACTTTGGCAGAAGCAAATAGTAAAACATGGAGTCAAATTATGAAGCAATAGAACAAACTTAGTTTATTATACGTAATTGTCCCCAACAACGAGAAATGTCATTATAACATGCACACAGAAAACAGTAAACATTCCAATACAATTTATCAAAGCTAGCAACCAGTTATTATTGATTATATGAGCTTTGGCACTGAGAAAGGCTACAAGAAATGCTACTTGACTCTAGCATATTTGCAAGCCTATTGCTAAACATAGGGCCTTAGATGAATTCATTTTTTCTTTAAAAAATTGACTCATCTGATAAAGTGTGTTTCATACTACTTGAATACTCTTAATCATTTTTCCCTTTTGAGAGGATTGGATATTATTAATCTTGACATGATTCACGCAGGATAGATACAGGACAAACCCAGAAACAAAATTGTTCCAGTTTCTAACTATAAAATCAAAGGATTCTCTTTTTGTCAATATGTATATTTAAAAATAACATCTTAAGGGAAAATTTAACAATTAACAATGATTTGTATGTTAATTGCCTCACATGTTTTTTATGGTTCTTTTATCTAGCTCTATTAGAAGTTAGACTAAAAGTACGCAACAAAACTCACCTCGGAAGCACTTTTGATATGGAAAAAGCGGTGAACTTCCTGTCCAGTAAAATTGGATGCAACTGATAGCGAATCAAATACAAAATTTCCTCTGCAGTAATCACAATTGCAAAAAAGCAAATAAAAATATGAAAAATTAGATCAACTTATAAATCAAAGCATGATGCTGAATAACCAGGATAGGATTTCTTATTACAGTGTGATCTTTGTATCTTTTCTTGGCTACAAAAATGTAGCCTCTTAAGATATTAACTGATGAGATTTTGTAGTTATGGTGTTGCTCCTATCTTAGATAACAAAAATAAAAAGAATTATTGATTTCTTCATTGAGAAAAGAATCGAGTAATTTCATGCAAATCCAGTCATCAGTATGATGTGCAAATAGGAAACAAGATATAACTGGCATTAATCTTCTTATCTTCTATGTCCAAAGAAACTCAAAATGAAGAAAAAGGATGGCTAATTGACAAGCCACTTTCCATTATTACATGGTAAAGACTGCTATAATAGTGAAAAGAATCACAAAGATAACAGGTCAATGCATTTGTATAATTATCTTAAAGCTCCATCTAGAACTTATTTTTTACACATTGCTGAAATGCAACACTAGAAGTATGTCAGCGACACTAACAAAAGTATACTCAAGAATTAAGAACTTACAGATAATGCTGCATAATGAGCCGTTGGTAATCCCGCAGCAATGGGCCCAGCTCATGAAGACGAAGTGAACTTGCAGTAGATTTTCTCCAATGGTCACGGAGTGCCTTCATTTCGAGCATTGACAAAACCAGACATGAACATTTTTAGAATAATTGCAGACATGAACATAACATGATGACACGGAAAGCCTCCTTCACCTGAATGTTTGCACTTTGGTCCCCTGTGGGCAATGCTTCTCTAGCTAAACTTGATGATAATTCAAAAAGTTCTTTATCTTCTGCTTCATCCACAAAACTTACCTAAGATTTAAAAAGAGAGAACAAATTGGTGTTTCTTCAACCAACACGAGATAACTCAAGTTCATCATAACTCTTGCCAATAATAATACCTGTGGCTTAGAAGAAGAAAGTGAAATGCCTAATCTCTCTTGTAATTCTAACATAGGCGAAGGTTCAGTCTCGATTTCCTGAAAGATGCAAAGCATTGGAAAGAAATTGTAATGTCTACTGTACTTAACCCAAATTAAGTTTCAATTTCTGCACTACCTTTAGTGCGGACTCCGCCTGAGCATCTGATACACTAACAGGCTTGACCTCAGCAGGAACGTTTGGAACAGAAGGAGATCGATTCGCGATAGGATCATCTGCCAAGAGAAAAAATATTGACATTGCAAAAGTTTCATCTCTTTGTGGTGTATTTCTTGACTTTAATGTAAGACTAAAAGATGTTAACAAGGAATAAAAAAAAGGAATTTTCTTCTAAAGGAGAAATAAATAATAATAATCCTATAATATGCCATCCATGAAAAGTGCAGTTCCTCAATATTGTGATGCAAGATACACCTCTTCAGTTTTCTTCACATTCACAGGAAGAATAAAAAGAGCGAAGAAAGAGAAAAGTTAGACCGAGGTTCTCTGTTGCATCTGTCTGGTTTTACATAGGAAGTTTTTGCTGCTATTTTTTTCTGAAGGGAAGGAACTTCTAGCTAAAATAATGTCTCTTGATCCAATCTCTAGGATTAGGGATGTATAAAGAAATAAGGTAGATTCAACTAATTCAGATTTAATAGAATACCTTCTGGAACAAGCCACCAAAAATCTCCAAAAGTGGTTTTGCCATCAAACCCACCAAATAAGAGATAGCGAGAACCAACAGAAGTCATCGAATGATATGCTCGGGGAGGAGGAGGTTCATTGCTAGTGGACAGTCGCTTCCACTGAACAGAGACTGGAAAGAACCAAGTTAGTTGACCTTACTACACTAAATTCTTCTTAGCTTTCAAGGACAGAACTGATATAAAAGCAACAGAAAATCTATAAATGTTAGGAATTAAGATAGGGGAGTCAACACTGCATTTGACTTGGGACAAAAACCAATAAGATGCGAGAAATTACTCAAAAATAATCATATTTCTAAACTTTTTAAAAGTGATAAGAAAATAAAAGAAAACCGATTCAAACTACTCAGTAGCAAAAGAATTATCTCCTTGTGGAATCCAATAAGAGGATTGAAATTCAAAGTGAACAAAAGCAGATTAAGCACTCAGTATCAAAAGAATAGTTATCACTTATCAGGAGTCTATGGTTTAACAAGAAAAAGTTGATTAGAATAGATTTCATTAAATATATATACACAAACATACACAACGACCGTATACGCAGACTGGCTCAAGAGTTAACAATTACCCCTGTCTAGAACAATGCAGTCATTATAGTATATGTCATAACGACTCAACCACCCTCCAGTGCCATGCCCACCAAATAACAGCAGCTGAAAGATGTAACAAGAAAGATAAGAGAACTAGAAACACAAGCTGACAAAAGATGAGAATAAGATATATAACATTCTGGAAAGAACTGAAAACATGAATTGACATTGAAGAAAGAGCAAAAAGCAGTTGCATACAAGAAAAAAACATTTATACTCAAGGGTTTTACAATTTTGGAAAAAGCGTAGTCCAAATAAAATTTATGCAAAAACTGTTTCCCGTTATTGCTTCTTCGTCAAACAACCTACTTGAAAAAAGTAAATGATATGCTATAAGGACACCAGAACGGAAAAAAAGAATCAGCAGCGAGAAGTACTAATTACAATTAGTTAGTACTTAATCACAAGAAGGATCAGGAAAGATGAACATTTTCAGTACACATATTTCCTTCTATTCTCATCAGTGGATGGTATTAGACATTGGTGATGACTGCATATGCACTTAGGTGCATAGGTAAGTAAACTTTATTTTTACTCAGTTGGAGGTAGATAGCATCAAAGTCAAAACATGTGGCAAATACTCCAAAAGACAAATGAATTAGAAAAATGATTATCCAGTTATTCAAAATTAATCATTCTTCTAGACTTCTAGAATGTGGATATAAGGATACATAAAGATTGAAAACAACAAAGTTGCTATACATTTGAATACCCGATATAGCTAAGCAAGACAGAAAATGGGCAACATTAGAGCTAGACAGAAATTAAGGTTTAAGAACTTGAAATGACGTTACATAATGCCCTCCTGATGTTACTGTATGACCACATCTAGGAGATGGATTTTGTCCAGGAAGCTTCAGCTGGGTCCAACCCGGTGCCTCGTTCTCTTCCATGATCAACGCATAGATTAAACCAAGTGAGAAATAAAAAAAATGGAAGATATTGCTTCAAATGATAAATCCCAGAATTATCCAAGAGAAACAATTAGATAAAGATAATAGTGCTTCAGTAAATAATAGAGGAAATCAAATGAAGATACTAGGAAAGAGCAGCTAGTAAATCAGATAATTCCTAAGAAATTTCATAAATCTATCAAAATCAGCTCTAATGACATTAAATATTTATCATTTTAAATCACTAGATAATCATTCGTCATTAACATGCTTAAAATGGGCCATAAAAGAGGAAAGTCAAAACACTATTTGTATCATGTGATGGCAGCTAACAATTTAAATATTGTGGTGAAAGACAACATGCCATCTACTTTAACCTTCAAATGAAATTATGCACCCTTCAACGACAGGTGAGCTAAAGCTTTAAAGGAATTGTAACCATAAGAAGACTACCAATTGATGTATACACGAGCAGCTGTTGGTTTGTCTTCCAAAGGTTTTTTTAAATTACAGGATATACAATTCCGAGAAAGTATGCAAGCACGCAGGATTACCTTCTTCAATAAGGCCCTTCAAAGCCCATAGGTCCCCCATTATTGGCCCATTACCACCTGCCAAAGATAGGTACAGATATATCAGTTATTGGTCTCATATTTCCTATCACATGAACAGACAGATCCTTGTAGAGTGGCAAACATCAATACGGTGACTTATGTAAGCATAAAAAAAGAAATACCTATCAATAATTCCAATTTTCTTCTGCTGCCCATATGGACAAACAAGATAAAATGCAATGGCTCGATTACAAGTTATTATGCTCATTACTCAATTGTATATTATAGTCAAAAGATAAAAAAAAATGGAGTCACCACTGCTTACCTCTACCACCATAGATCAACATTCTCTTTTCAACCATGGTTGCTGAATGTCCACACCTTGGTGGTGGTACTGATCCAGTAACTGATAATTCTATCCACTCTAATGACACTATTCAAAAGAAAAACAGAATTAGCCTGAAATATGTGAAGAAAAATTACATGAGAACTTTAACAATAAGATTCACAGAAATAACAGAAAAATGATAAAAAGAAATACTAGTATCCATGATGTAAACATCAGAAAGCCATTTTTTGCCATCCCAACCACCATACCTGCAGTTTTTCATGAAGGAGAAGTTCAGCCATACCAACTAAAATCATGCTAGTGGACGATATTTTTGTGTTACAGATGCTTACATCACTATTTTCCGGTTCCCAATTGCGGATGCAGCAGCAAACTCCCTAGGAGATGGTAAATCACCGAAGCTGGTTAACTCCGACCACTGCCATATATCTGAGAATAACACGACATTTAAGCAACTAAGTACAAAAGTTGGGCGCTATCTGCATTTAGAAGTACAGTTTATGCAGAATGAACTACTTAAAAGGTCACAATAGTAAGAACAAATTACATACTTAACACACACATTCCTATCTAGAGCTTGAAAGCCTATTTTTCGAGACTTATCAGCAAGCAGCAAGCGGGGGAGAGTCAAGTGACAAACGACTGAAATCTGGCATTGACAAATAGTATTTCAAACGGTAGATCAAAGTTCAGATGCGAAGAAATATTTACCTGTATCAAGCATCCAGAAGTCACCCAACCTAAAAATAGAACACGAATTGTAACTACAGAGCACAAACATCATTGCAACAAAGCATAACTAAAATGCATTTGACTGAAGCAGCTAGCTACTGCGATTAGATAACACCAAGCACACCTCTTGCTGCCACACCGGCCCCCAAATATAAACAAGTTGCAGTCGATCGCAATGGCGACATGGAAAGCTCTGGCGCTTGGGCCTACTTGCCCATCAGAACCATTCCCACTACACTCAGGAGTAAACCATAGCTTGTTTTCTGCAAGTAATTAAGATCATAAGGCCGCTACATTAAACAATTTGATCTTTCTACCGAAACAAGAAATCTTTGTGTACACATTTTAGTTGTCCAAACAAAAGATATAGGGATCAAGGATGCAGAAAAATACCAGTGTCGTAGACCGCGACGTCATCGAGGAACTTCTTGTCGGCGAAGCCTCCGAACACGACGACCTTGGATTTGCCGACGTTGACGGCCGTGTGGCCGCTGAGGTGATCCTACTGTGAGAAAATTGCTACCTTCTTGCCCCTTCTCTTGGAGGAGGAGGAGGAGGAGGAGGAGGAGTAAAGGAAGCAAAACAAACGAGTCATGGGAGGATCGCTTACCTTCGCGGGAGCGGAAGACTGCCGCCGAAATCGGAGGAATCGGCCTTGACCCAATGCATCTCTTGGTTTCTTGATCTATTTCTTCTTCTTCTCCGTTTTGACTCAACTGCAAACTACCGACGCCGGAGCTGGCGATCGACGACCGCCGTCGAACACGGCAGCACCCAAAGCTTTGGTACTTGTTGGGCCTCGAGTTCGTATGCGACAGTAAAAGATAATTAAGCCCACTTCGCTTAAGACGGGTTCCGGACTTGTCATGATATTATTGACTTCGACCCGAATCGGAGAATCCGACCCATTTCTTATCTATCTCATTTATTTTGTTAAAAATAAATTTCTACAAAAAATTATTCTTAAGAAAGTGGAATTGGAAAAAAAGTAGTTTATAAGAGAAAAAATTCTCATTTTAGAAATAATTGTTTTTTTTTCAAAATCTAGCTTTCTTTTCTGGTTAATATTTTCTTTTTTATCAATCACTTTTGAGCTACCAAATATTAATCAATAATAAAAATCATTTGTTGAAAAGAAATACTTTAATCAAAGCAAAGAGTTTTAGATAACTTTGTGTTCGATAACATATTGTACTAGTTGTAACCCAATAACTTGATATCCTAACTAATTTATAATAGGATTTATCTAAGTTATTAAATGACTTTATATACTCAAACCTTTTTTATTTTAATCATTATTATTGTGTTTATTTTATTTTATTTTTTGTTCTTCATTTAGTTAAACTAATACATGACCGTTAAATTAATTTATCATAATTATGGTATTGAATAATTATGTAAGATAGTTTTCTCATGATATTTTGTCTTGTAAAATGTTTGTAAACCACAAAAAAAATTAATTTTAAAAGAGGGGTAGCAAATATTGGAGGTGAAGGGTTAAGGAGTTTCTCCTTATTTAAGAAGATCATGAGTTCGAATTCTTTATATGTAAAAAAAATTATTGAAAATTTCATCGACTACAGTCAGATATTCGATTCGGAGCGACAAAAATTAATGATTGCTAATAGTTCCGACAAATGTGAGGCACTCATAAAAAAGACAAAGCTCTTACCAAATAATGTTATTTACATTAAAAATTCAAACACAAAAAAATCATGTGGGCTCCACTAATTTTGTTACTTGGTTAATGTCTCGACAATTAAAAATGTAAATTTAATTATTCTCTCCATTAACAAGAATAATTAAATTCTTCTGCTTGCAAGTAATTAACTAATGTTCACTCCGCCAAAAAAAAAATCTAGCACATTTTTCTATCATCCAATCACAATATTTATTTATTATTCATAAATGATTTCAAATCATAATAAAACAATGTGAATAACAATGTTTATTTCATGAATTACAAACCTCTTGCCAAACACCTTAAGATGACTAAGTTAAAGATGTCCAAAATTTTGAAAGAAAACAACTCAAGTGGGCACTCTTAGATCAAATCTTGCTGCATTATAGAATTCATGCTAGCATCCCTTGGGTTGAACAATAACTTCATTTTTCTCATTACAAGTATTTGACATCTTTCTCCCACTAGTCTATGGCCGAGTTCGCTTGGAGATTTATTATTCTCGGAACAATTACTCTTATTCAAATAATTTTGTTATTCTTTGAACTTATTCTTTTTTTGTTGAACAAGTTGTTGTGTTCGGATGAAGATGAATAAAAAATAAAAAAAATGTTTACCCTTGTGTTATATGAGAAAAAAGAAAGTGAGCTTACGTTATTTTTGGTGGATCGAATAATTAACCTTAATTTTTCATATTTTCGACATGACTCAATAAACCTAATGGAGTTCGTGCCAATTTATTAATCAAGTGTTTGGTTGCTTATTCAAGTGAATAAATCCAGATCATGGACCTTATTATTTTTGCAAAAAGAGAGTGTAATATGGTGGTTAGTTGGAGGTGTATCATTCTAGAGATAAATGTGGAGAAGATATGATATAAGGAGGTAGCATTTAGCAATATGATCCTTTAGTTTATTAATTACACGTATTTTAAATATTTGTTTCACTATTTTGTTTTTACTAGTGTGGTTCAGCAAATATCTATTAATAATTTAGAATATTTGGCAAAGTGAATTCATGTTGCATTATTAATATGGGGTTTAGGTACGTGTAGGCGTATAATTCGAAATTATCAATAATTTTGAGAACAAAAATAAATTATAGTATTTTTTTACTTAGAATTACTGATAATTTTATTAATATAACCTTATACACATATAATATAAATTTATTAGTGTGACCCTATGAGCACATGACTATAATTATAAATTTATATAATAATGTGAAAAAACATAAACTGTTATAATTTATAGCATTGTGCATTCATATTCTTCACAAATAATATAATTGTCAAATAATGGCACCAAACATTTGGATGCCAAACTAATGGCACCAAACTTTTGGATGCCAGACTAGGAAAATAAATAGTAAGAGAAAGAAAAGGAAACCATAAAACAAAATCCCCCAGCAACTAACAATGTTTATTAGATAAAAGTGATATCATCATTTTATCATATAAAAAATAAATAGCAAAACCATCAATCAAGAGTAAAATAAAAATTCTAAAATCAGCAAAAAGAACGTGTACTTATATTTGTCATAACATAATTCTCCAATCAAGATATTGTCTAAGCCCGCACAATTTTTCAAAACACACGTTAAAGGTGAAAGACATTAGAATTTCTCTTATCTTTTTATGTGAAACTCTGCAGCTTGAACTTCGAAAAAGTCTCATTATTAAATTCTCTTGTAGAAAATTATTTAACTTCACGAATATAAAAAGAAAATTGT
The DNA here is from genome assembly GCA_001647135.1 of Pontederia paniculata. Lineage (NCBI taxonomy): Eukaryota > Viridiplantae > Streptophyta > Magnoliopsida > Commelinales > Pontederiaceae > Pontederia > Pontederia paniculata. The sequence goes on along the minus strand of LTAE01000121.1, from coordinate 65,646 downwards.
TCATCCAATTTAGATTACGACAATCTAAAGTTTATAGTCTCTAATTATTTTCAGGATATTTTATTACCAACAGAAAAAATTTGTTATCACTGCTAGTGCAAAAAATTATCTCTGTTAATAATTTTAACTTTTCACCCACCCTTTGCTATTTATGAGAAGTAGGTTAAAAAATGATAATACGTTAATAAATTGCACTAAAATTTTCTAATTATAACCTAAATTTTTTATTATACTACAAATGTTTTTTTTAGATTCAGTGTAAACATTTTACTGGACTAAAAACATTTTTTTTCCCTCAGTTTTAGGTCCCCTAATAATTTTCTTTGATTCTATTATTAAGTTGGATAGGATGAGGCCATATGCATAAGGAGACACTACATGAGTACATGGATAACTATTGTACCTAAAATACATAATTGCATAGGAAAGGAGAAAAAAATAAATTCAGCTCTACGTAAAATTATATATATTTCGTGATCACTATTTTTAAATAGAATATACGAAAAAATAAAAGTATAAAAAATAATACGAGCTAGATCTATAAATTTAGATTTTTAAAATTCAATAATAATGCATTTTAGAAAAATAAAAGTCAATGCTTTTTAATTTTTAAGTTGCCAAGATGTTGAACTCAAATTGTTCTCCCAAATTGGATTGGTGGATTGATGATAACTCGTGCATGGGGCATGTTTGTGCAATGATGTCTCCCATCAACATTAATGATGATTATACATGTTAACCAAGCAAAAAATCTCTTCTAGTCACCTTACTTAAAAGGAAACTTTAATCAACGATATGATTGAGAAGTTTTATTTTCATCCTAAGATTAACATTTAAATTATCAAGAGGTTATCTACATGATTGATTTAGGTTACCGATCTGTGTTTTGAACTATTTCTTACAAAATAAAAAGAAGACAAGGGAATTATGAAATCCAAATATATTAAAAGTTATTATTAACGAGATAATGAATAAAAATATTGTGACAAAAAGATATGGAGGAAAAAAGAACAAAATAGATGTTAAAGAGCAGAACCAAAAAAGACCAAATAAATGTTAAAAGCATGAGACAAAAAAACCAACAGTAGCTAGAATCGGTCCCTGGTCGTTAATATGTAAACTTCAATGAGTTTTGACCACTACGCCAATGATCCTTGGTCGTTAATATGTAAACTCCAATGAGTTCAGACCACTAAGCCAACATTGTCTTTATGTTTAATAGACACTATACATTACTTATATGAGATTTCAGTGCCTACACGTTGTTACGAATCAAAAGCAGGTCAGATAGGAAGTAAATAATGCAGCGGAAGGACAAGAAGTAAATAGTACAAGAAGACAAATGGCGAAGAAAACACTCTAAAGACAAAAGAGAGCACAAAGAGTGCGGAGGAAGAGGAACAAGTCATACAAAACCCAGAGGAAGCGGGAGAAGGAAGATACAAAGGGAAGCGCAAGAGATTGAGAAGAAAACAATGTTTCAAAATTAAAAAATGCAAAGAATCTTTCGAAAAATCTAGAAGAAAACATCTGAGAAAGAAGGATATAAAAGGAGAACAAATGTAAAAAGCGGACTTATATGGGAAATAAGAGTGGCGACAACCTTGGAGCAAAGGGAGCTTGAATCCCTTGCGAATCCTTCTTCTTCATGTTCCAACATTCCTTTTTAGTGTCTCTTTCACCTCTATCTTGCTAGATCCATGGACGGGAAGAACGTGTGTTAGATGCTGGAGGAGATCGAGGTCTTCTTAAGCTTCTCGGAAGGGATCTCCGGTGATGGGATCTCCGACAGCTGTGACATCCGAGCTCGAAGTCTTCGACGACGCCCTTGATAAAGATTATGTAGATTGCTGTTGACCTATGCTTTTTGGTGTAGGTGCAACCAATGATTCATACTTAAAATTGAGTGAATTCATTCCTTCGGTGAATGCCAAGAAGTGTTTTTTCCACGAAGCTTTGTAACTTACTAATTGATTCCTCCATCCGGGACCAACGAGTACCTTCCGCCATGGCAGTTATGCTTAGTCGATCGTCGTCTCTGGCATCGGCGTTGCAGACAAGGATCTCTCAATGAAAGCACCAATGATGCGTCGGCCAACTGCTTCCAAGTTTATTTTCAAGAATTCAAACTAAATTAGAATATTTTTCTGTAGCTCGATTCATGTAGCAGCCCATTGCTCTGCAGCCCATTTGTGCACGCGTCGAGGCATCACTTCACGTAATCCAATGCGTAAAAATATAAAAGCCGCTTCTCGCTTTTCCTCTCTCCTCAACGCCTTTTTTTGTGTGCAAGTTAGGGCTTGAAGAAGAACGTCGTCGAAGACTTCAAGCTCGGATGCCGCAGCTGCGTGGAGATCCCGTCATCGGAGGTCCCTGCCGAGAAGCTTCAGAAGACCTCGATCTCCTCCAGCATCTAACACATGTTCTTCTCGTCCGTGGATCTAGCAAGATAGAGGCGAAAGAGATAAGGTTGGAACATGAAGAAGAAGGATTCGCAAGGGATTCGAGCTTCCTCCGCTCCAAGGTCATAGCCACTCTAATTTCCCAGATAAGTCTATTTTTTACATATGTTCTCCTTATATATCCTCCTTTCTCATATGTTTTCTTCTACATCTTTCGAAAGACTCTTTTTACATTTTTTTTTAATTTTGAAACATTTACAATGAAGTCTTTAAGAAACATTGGTTTTCTTCTCAATCTCTTGCGCTTCCCTTTGTATCTTCCTTCTCCCACTTCCTCTGGATTTTGTATGACTTGTTCCTCTTCATCCGCGCTCTTTGTGCTTTCTTCTGTCTTCACAGTGTTTTCTTCGCCTTCATTTTCCATGTTTGTCTTCTCGGTGCTTTCTTCGCCTTTATCCTTTCGTGTTTCCCCTGTTTTGCTCCGCTTGCTCGAGTTGCTCGCTTCCCTTTCTTCTCTCTGTGTTTGCTTTCTCTTGCTCTTCTCCTATTGTTTCTTATGTTGTACTTGCTTCTTCTCTTCTGCTCTTGTTGTTTCTTCTGTTGTACTATTTACTTCTTCCTCTTCTGCTGCATTTTATTTACTTCATGTTTGGCCTGCTTCTGATTCGTAACAATTTTGCCTCTATCTTGCTAGATCCACGGACGGGAAGAACGTGCGTTAGATGCTGGAGGAGATTGAGGTCTTCTGAAGCTTCTCAGAAGGGATCTCCCGTGACGGGATCTCTGGCGGCTGCGGCATCCGAGCTCGAAGTCTTTGACGACGTTCTTCTTCAAACCCTATCCTTCACACAAAAAGAAGGCGTTGAGGAGAGAGGAAAAACGAGAAGCGGCTTTTATATATTTACATGGTGGATTCCACGAAGTGACACCTCGACGCGCGCGCAAATGGGCTGCGGAGCAATGGGCTGCTACAAAAATCGAACTACAGAAAAATATTCCAATTTAGTTTGAATTCTTGAGAATAAACTTGGAAGCAGGTGGCTGGCGCATCACATGTGCAGGCTTCGGTAGACACATGTCACCGTCCTTGCTCCTAAAATACAGATCTATTAATCATTTGTGTCAATAAATCAATATAAGAACTCAATGAAGTAATAATTTGATAAATTGTAATATAATCTAAAACACCTCCTCATGATAAATATCGGAGCTAAATGATTTATCCAAATTGACAATATAATTAGATATGTTTGATTATAAACTTGACAAACAATACATGTTCCAATTTTATAATCGACAAACATGTTCTTTTATTAAATGTATAACACTTGCTATGGAGCGCTTAAAATATTTTAAACCACATGCAGTATTTGGAATGATAAAGCAACAATGCAACATTAGCAATCGACGATTAACTTTAAGAAATTATAGNGAGAAGAGTAGAGAAAATATTATAATATTATGTGAGAGAAAGTGAAAAAAGTGAGATATTAGGGAGGAAAAAAAATAAGAAGAGAGAAAGTTATGATCTTAAAGGAAAGATAATGACAAGATTATAGAAGAGAGAAATTAAATATACTAGAAAAGATGAAAAATTGGAGGATGTTTCCCCTGTTTTGCTCCGCTTGCTCGAGTTGCTCGCTTCCCTTTCTTCTCTCTGTGTTTGCTTTCTCTTGCTCTTCTCCTATTGTTTCTTATGTTGTACTTGCTTCTTCTCTTCTGCTCTTGTTGTTTCTTCTGTTGTACTATTTACTTCTTCCTCTTCTGCTGCATTTTATTTACTTCATGTTTGGCCTGCTTCTGATTCGTAACAATTTTGCCTCTATCTTGCTAGATCCACGGACGGGAAGAACGTGCGTTAGATGCTGGAGGAGATTGAGGTCTTCTGAAGCTTCTCAGAAGGGATCTCCCGTGACGGGATCTCTGGCGGCTGCGGCATCCGAGCTCGAAGTCTTTGACGACGTTCTTCTTCAAACCCTATCCTTCACACAAAAAGAAGGCGTTGAGGAGAGAGGAAAAACGAGAAGCGGCTTTTATATATTTACATGGTGGATTCCACGAAGTGACACCTCGACGCGCGCGCAAATGGGCTGCGGAGCAATGGGCTGCTACAAAAATCGAACTACAGAAAAATATTCCAATTTAGTTTGAATTCTTGAGAATAAACTTGGAAGCAGGTGGCTGGCGCATCACATGTGCAGGCTTCGGTAGACACATGTCACCGTCCTTGCTCCTAAAATACAGATCTATTAATCATTTGTGTCAATAAATCAATATAAGAACTCAATGAAGTAATAATTTGATAAATTGTAATATAATCTAAAACACCTCCTCATGATAAATATCGGAGCTAAATGATTTATCCAAATTGACAATATAATTAGATATGTTTGATTATAAACTTGACAAACAATACATGTTCCAATTTTATAATCGACAAACATGTTCTTTTATTAAATGTATAACACTTGCTATGGAGCGCTTAAAATATTTTAAACCACATGCAGTATTTGGAATGATAAAGCAACAATGCAACATTAGCAATCGACGATTAACTTTAAGAAATTATAGAATGTTTGATAAACTCAGTATTATTTGAGTTTATAATATAAATGACACAATTTCGACTTAATATATTAATTCATATAATGTTATATTGCTATATTTTTTCCCCATGGTAAGAGAAACATTAAATCCACTTATCTATGAACATATATTTCTTTAAAAAAGATGTATAATACCAAAAAGGGAAAAATAAATGTTTGATTCATAATAATTCCATATATCAGAAAATATGGTGCATTCGCACATAACTCGAAAGAAGATTAGCTGATCTTGAGTTTGATTTATTTATTCCATTTAATTTAATTTTTTATGTACTTAGTGCATGACGATGTAGAATGTTCTATATCTCATTTGCTCTCATATTAATCGTTTTTTAAATGTTAAATTATTATTAAACTCTCTAATCTTAATAGGGAAAAAATAGGAATGAAATTTTAAATTATATGTTGGAAAATAAAATGGACAGAAAGGAATGTTATAGTAAGGATGAAAACTGAATTTTGAGATGAAAAAATCGTCTGACATTTTTTGAGTGATTCTTTTTTCCTAATAAAAATATTAGTTATTTAGATAATTTTTTTTCTGGATTCTAGATTTTACGAATTTAATATTTATGATATACTTTTGTAACGTATATTTACGTGTATGTTATATAATATTGATTAATTTGGCTCCATCGGACTCCTTGGTTGGTTTCCTTGTATTTAAAAAACTATCTATTCTTCTCTAAATGATAAAAATAAATCAATTTTTTTTATGGCGGATTGGAAAATGAAAATATTTTTAGGATTTTAGATTTTTTAAATACACCCCTTTGTATATTAACGCCAATGATAAATTAATCTTTCATGATCATCACATAGTGTTTCACTTAATTTTGGTGTGAAATCATAATAGATTTGAGGATTTATTTTTCAACTTATACTAAACACTAAAGGTGTGTTTGATTGACGGAATACAATATTCTTTGCAATGATGATATTTCATGGAATGTGATTCGAATGAATCATATTCTCAATAATTTAATATTATTATGTTTGGTTCGAGGTCAGAATGTATTTAAAATAAACTTGATTTTATAATTTATATAAAAAAATGAGAAGAGTAGAGAAAATATTATAATATTATGTGAGAGAAAGTGAAAAAAGTGAGATATTAGGGAGGAAAAAAAATAAGAAGAGAGAAAGTTATGATCTTAAAGGAAAGATAATGACAAGATTATAGAAGAGAGAAATTAAATATACTAGAAAAGATGAAAAATTGGAGGATTGTAACGTATATTTACGTGTATGTTATATAATATTGATTAATTTGGCTCCATCGGACTCCTTGGTTGGTTTCCTTGTATTTAAAAAACTATCTATTCTTCTCTAAATGATAAAAATAAATCAATTTTTTTTATGGCGGATTGGAAAATGAAAATATTTTTAGGATTTTAGATTTTTTAAATACACCCCTTTGTATATTAACGCCAATGATAAATTAATCTTTCATGATCATCACATAGTGTTTCACTTAATTTTGGTGTGAAATCATAATAGATTTGAGGATTTATTTTTCAACTTATACTAAACACTAAAGGTGTGTTTGATTGACGGAATACAATATTCTTTGCAATGATGATATTTCATGGAATGTGATTCGAATGAATCATATTCTCAATAATTTAATATTATTATGTTTGGTTCGAGGTCAGAATGTATTTAAAATAAACTTGATTTTATAATTTATATAAAAAAATGAGAAGAGTAGAGAAAATATTATAATATTATGTGAGAGAAAGTGAAAAAAGTGAGATATTAGGGAGGAAAAAAAATAAGAAGAGAGAAAGTTATGATCTTAAAGGAAAGATAATGACAAGATTATAGAAGAGAGAAATTAAATATACTAGAAAAGATGAAAAATTGGAGGATAGAGTTATAAAATTATATTATAGGAGAGAAGAAAAATGATATATTTGAGGAGAGAAAAAGTATGATATTATAAGAGAGAAAAAATAATAAAATTAAAGAAAAAAATAAAATTATGATATTAGATTATAAGAGAAAGAAAGTGAAATATTATAGAAGAGAGAAAATAAAGTATTAAATAGAGAAACGAGATATTAAAGGAGAGAGAAAGTGTGTTATTATATATGAGAAAAATGAAAAAAATTAGAGTTGTAGGAGAGAAAAAAGTGATCACATGAGGGAGAATGTGAAAAAAATAGAGAGAGAAATAGAATATTATCGGGGAGAGAAAGTAAGATATTACATGAGAGATAAAGTGAGATATTATAAGGAAAAGAAAGTGATATATTACATGAGAGAGAAAATAAAAAATAGAGAGAGAAAGTGAAATATTATAGAGGAGAAAAAGTAAGATATTATATGAGAGAGAAAATGAGATATTATAGGAGAGAGAAAGTGTGATATTATATATTAGAAAAATGAAAAAAAAATAGAAAATAGACATTTATGAGATTAGATTATAGGAGAGAGAAAGTGAGATATTACATGAGAGAGAAAATAAAAAAAGAGGGGAGAGAGAGTAAAATATTATAGGGGAGAGAAAGTAAGGTATTAAATGAGAGAGAAAATAAGATATTAGAGGAGAGATAAAATATGATATTATACATGAGAAAAATAAAAAAATAGAGGAGAGAGAAAGTTATGAGATTAAATTATAGGATAAAGAAAGTACAATATTATGGGAGAGATAATGTGAGATATTAAATGAGAGAGAAAGTGAGATATTATAAAAGAGAAAAAAATATGAAAGTTAGAGGAGAGAGAGAGAGCTATGAGATTATATTATACGAGAGAAAAAAATGAAATATTAAAAAAGAGAGAAAGTAAGATATTACATAAAAGAGAAAATAAGAAATGTGGAAGAGAAAAAAAGTAAAATATTATAGGAAAGATAAAGTATGATATTACAAAAGAGGAAGAATGAGAAAATTGAAGGAGAAAGGAAGTTATGAATTTAAATTTTAAAAATGAGAAAGTGAGTTATTGAAATAAAATTAAATATTATATGAGAGAGAAAATGATGAAATTGAAAGAAAAAGAAACTAAAAGAGAGATAATATTATAATATTGGAGAAAAAAGTAAGGAGAGATTATCGATGAAAAAATATTAATAATAGATAGAGAGAAAGTAAGAAGTTCGTATAAATATTTTCAACGACGAGATAATTTTTTTTAAAAAATTTCAATTTTCATTGCATGATATTATCACACTTTTTAAAAAAAATAATATTTTTTTATTTGATGAAATATCAATTTAAAAAAAGATGTATAATTCCCAAATAAATTATTAAATTAATCAATCCAAAAATATAAATATAATATTTTTATATGCATTTTAAAGAATGCTAGAAAGATAACGCCACGTGACAGGAAATATAAAGCTAAGATCTATATTGAATTAGTGAATAAAAAAATATTACTATGAAAATCTTTAATCACTAATAATTAATTACTAGTCAGATACTAAAAGTTGCACGTGAAAGTTCAAACTTTTGTCCGTTGCATTAAAAAAAGTTAATATTTAAATTTTAATCAATCCAACTTAATTTTTTATCAGATAAAAAATATCAAGTATCAATCCTTCAATTTTTACATAAATATTCTTTTGATCCTTTAACTTTTTTCTTCAGACTTAATCCTCCAACTTCATATATTTTGCACACCTAATTCTTTTATCAAGTACAATAATTTTTTTTCATTTTACTAACTTAGCTCATTTATACAAATAATTTATATTATTATTATAATAAAATATATCATGTTGGCTTCGCAATGTCACATGAGATCATTAATCATATATTTAGAGCAAACATCAAATAAAAAACATATGATATATTTTATTATGAACCTAATGAAAAAAATTAATGAAAGTGTAAACGTATCTAAAGTTGAAAGATTATCTGGAAAAAAAAATAGATGATTATAGAGATATTAAAATCAAAGTTGAAAGATCGACGCTCCATTTTATTTAATGATAATTATTAAGTTTATTATATATATGGTAAATTTATACGAATAAATGGTTATTATATATTATATTGGTTTTGTACAAGAAGAACAAATATATAATTGGACCCCATCTTTTCATTAAAAAAACTACTCATTACTAATTTCATTATTCATCAATTTATAGTGTCGATCTTTATTTTACATTATTTAATGTACACCTAATTTTCGCATAGAATATGGATTATTAAACAACTCATATAAAGTATACACAATTACAATTTTTTCTATCCTCTATCTATTTTAGGCACAAATAATATTATTTATAACGTTTAATTTATCCAATAAACTAACTATATCATACTTAGTATTTTTTTTTTTAAAAGAAGATATTGTGTTGCTAAATATAAAGGAGAAAAGTTTGAAAGCCGTGCATTTATTATCAAATAATAAAAGTTCATGCTAAACAAAAGTTGAGATTTTTCAGTGCAATATTAACTGTTAAATAATACAAGGCAAGACTATTTTCAACCATTATTAATTATTTCCAAAATAAGTTAACCATATGACTTAAAAAACCACTCTTATCCAATCAAAGTGTTGCCAAATTAAAGCTTGTGTTTAATGATCAAAGTGGGAAATGTGGGACTAAAGCGCCTTAACGCGTATAAAAAGATCTGAGCCTTTAAGGCGACTAATAAATTAAAGTTTTCCTCTCCTTAATTTGGCCCTCAATTAATTTATGATTTTTTTATAAAATAATTTATTTTATTTCGAATAATATTTTCGAAACTTCGTCCTTTGTCCTGTATCAAAATTTTTGATAATTTTTTTACCCTGTTTAAATTGAGAATAAAAAGTTAGAAGAATAAATACAAGAATACATTATAATTATCTTTCTGGGTTTTTTAATAAATAATTTAATTTTTGAAATATACGAAAAATGAGATATTAATAAAGTTAATTTTATTTTAAGAGATGTTTGACTAAATTTTGAAAATAATTTGATATATTCTTAATTAATTAAAGCAGGATTTGCTGGGCTTTGGACTTTGTAGAGCAACAAGAAAAAGAAACAACTAAAAGAAGCGCACCAGCGCCATCTCATCACGAGCCAAATACCACATCACATTGACTACACACCAGAGAGAAGAGAGAGAGAGAGAGAGAGAGAGAGAGAGAGAGAGAGAGAGAGAGAGAGATACATGTCAAGAAGAGTCTACCAACCTCACACCACTTGGACGTAGCAGCGTCGCCGGCGCCGAGGAGGAGCGCCGGATCTGCTCATCGCCGCCGCCATCGTTCCGCCGTCAGCTGAGCCACTGCAAGCTGCGACAGGTCTCCCCTCCTGTTCCTCGTCCCCCTTCTGCTATGACCCCCGAGCGAGACGCTTAGCGGCGACACGAGGTCGCGGAGACGACCATCGAGTTCTTCTTCCACGGACCCTCCCCCGCGATCGCGTGCTCCTCACGCCGAGGCGACGGGGACGAGACGGAGGAGACCGTCTCGGGTCTTCTTTAGAGGATCATATACCCTTCCTCCTCAATTGTGAGCCTTTCATTTCGTGGTAGATTTGGGGGGCCATTTGCTCTGGTGATCGGTTGCTCTGTGTCCGATCTCTGCTCGTCTGTAAAAAAAAGGTGTGCAATTTTCTGAATTCATACGAGTCTTTAATTTTTTTTGTACATATTCTTGTTGATTAGTTCTTGGATCTCGTCGTTTGCAGATGGTTGTTAATGCCATGCAAATTTTTTTCCCATTCTTATTGCATTGTTGCGTGATGCGGTGCCATGAATTGGGTGTTTATATTATTTCTTCGTAGGCATTAACTGCTGTGTTGCTTTCGTTCCTTGGCCGAGAAATGAAATAGAACCGTCCAAATTATAGATTTCGCTTTTGGACCTCATTTAATTCGTGGGTGGTTGATTGTTGTTGTTGTTGTTTGTTTGTTTTCTGGAAATATTTTGTTTCCTGATGAGGAGACCTTGTTCGCTTCAGGAATCAAGAGGCCACTTTTGCCTCTTGCTCTTGATTTCTTGTGCTTAACACTTGTTTTTATTTCCCAAATTGGTAGCGCATCATGGGTGACTCATCGACGATGACTATTGAGTTCCTTCGCGCCAGATTGCTTTCAGAGAGAGCTGTTTCCAGGGCTGCGAAGGAGAGAGCTGATCAGTTGGCTAAAAGGGTGAAAATTCTACATGCCTACTAACATTATTTGGCTGACAAATGAGCTCCTAATTGTGTTTCTTTTATTTTCCTTGTTGAATCCATGTGTACTTATTGGATGGATGTCAGGTTGTGGAGTTAGAAGAGCAGCTCAGGTTAGTAATTGCTCAGAGGAAGATGGCTGAGAAAGAAACGATGGAGGTTCTCTCCATTCTCGAAGCTCATGGGGTCGACGATCCATTTGAAGTAACTGACTCAAGCTCTGAAGGGGGCGAAGTAGCTAATAACGAGAATGGGGGCAGTGAGACCTTGAAAGTTGATGAGGTGCCCACAGCTTCAAAGACTGATATGAATGGGGTGGATGATGCAAATTCGACCTCTGAGCCTGGAGGTTCCACACTGCAGGCTGGCAGCTTATCATGGAAAAGACACAGTACTAGCCCAGATTCTCAAAGAAAGATAAAAGCTAAGCAACTAAGGCAATGGCAGAGGCGATTAAGTTTGATGTCATGCGAGTCTTCCCCTAAATATAGCTTGGGAAAGTCATGCAGGAAAATCAAACAGAAGCAAATGGGGTATGAGTCAGATATGTGCTAGCTTTATTCATCTTCTTTATTCTAACTTTAGCCTCTAATGACAGTATTCCTGTTTGATCAGATTATCTACTGAAGATGAGGGAGAAAATGATGTATCTCTCGATGCTTGTGAACAGAGAGAGATGTCTAGGTTCGACTGTGCTGATGGCCAACCTGATTTATCAGTGGAAAGTGAATCATGTTCTCTTGATGCTCAGAACAAAGAAGCTGATGGAAGCCATTATGCAATTGGCAGCAGCACAAGGGATGAAGAAATGGAAAGACTCCTTGAACAGCAAGCCCAGTTGATAGGACAATATGAGGCTGAAGAAAAGGCCCAGAGAGAATGGGAGGAGAAATACAATGAGAATGCCAGTTCAAACATGGTAATAATACCCTTTAATAACTAAAATTAGGTTTCATCTTTCTGTCTATCTTTGCTTATGTTTCTCCTACTTATCATTGCTGAAGAAATATGAGTTTCTTTATTTTTGAGACTATAACTTTCTGTTGTCCTTCCATTAGAAGTCCACTTCTGTTGCCAATTTGATTCAAATAATCTGGTTTGCGTGCTCTAGGTTATGGCGTGTATCAATTGGTCAAGCCTATTTTCCTTTCATATTAATTGTCTATCGACCACCATATTTACTGTATATGGTTCATTAATGTCCAGGATTATTCTGGGCTCAGGAACCACTGCCATATTGTTGAAAATAATTTTGAACAGCAAAAGCAATCATCTGAGGTTTTGAGCATAATACCATATGAAGATGAGGAAGAAAAGCCAAGAGATGGAGTTAATTCTAGCACCAATGAGCAAGTAACCAGAAGTTTATCTGATGAAGATCCTGTAACCGAAATATTATATGGTCAAAATCAAGAAATGACTAATGGAGATCAATGTACAAGTACAGTAATGCTGTCCAACAGCATTGAACCTATTGTTTCGAGTAGAACTTCATGTGGAAGTGATCCTCTTGCTTCTAGGGATGACTTGATGGGTCAAGTACAAACTGTGACAGGTAATATCACTGATAGTGATGCTTTGGCCTCATTGGGTAAAAAGAATCAAAATCTCCTTTATGAGAACTCTGATAGCGGATCAAGTAATGATGTTCGTTACAGTTTACGTGGCAATACAAACTTCAACCTACCATCAACTGGGAGAGCTCGAACTAGTGATTCTAGAATGGACACCTCTAAGTGGGGATCACGGAACGGACAAGACGAACACCAAGGGCTAGTATCACAAACAGTTAGCAGCAGCTTAGGAGGTGTTCTGGAAGATCTTCAGCGTGCCAAAATATCTTTAAGACAAGAATTGCAAAAGTCACATTTGTCTGCTCAAAGCAATGTGATATTAGGAGCACCAACAGACTATTACTCTAGGACGGCTCTATCTGATGAAACCTTGAAAGTTCCTGTGGGTTCTGCTGGTTTGTTCAGATTACCAACTGATGCTATTGAAGAGGCACGAATTTCTGATCGTGAGATCTATACTTCAAGATTGAGTTTGCCAATTACCTATCCTGACCTTGGGCATGCCACTACCACCAAATACAATGGATACCCCAGTACTTCATATATCGAAGTTGGATCTAGTGATTTTATTGGAAATAGATATTCTAATACTTACAGTTCAGGAATAGCCCTGCCTTCCTCCAGTAGATATTCCCTTGGTTACTCAGATTTGACAAAAGAAAAAACACCACTCTCCTATGGATTTGTAGATTCAGGCAAGCAACATTTTCTGTCATACACTCGTGGCACTGGAATTCCTGCTTCCACGCCGTACTTGACTTCAGACCTTACAACCGAAGGAAAACTCCTAAATGGATATGGAAGTTCTGGGGGTAAGCATTATTCTAATAATACACATTTGGGCACGGGAATGCCCAATTTAAATAGGTATTCACTTCAGCACTCGGAATTGTCATTGGATAGAAAATTTACTTTTGATAGAATATCAAAACCAGATACACTACTTTTCCGTGATGGGAATTCAAGGCCAGATAGAGCACTCTTTCATGATGCTGTTTCCGTACCTCGTGCAATGCCTACAGCCGATAGATACTCGATATACAGCAGCAACAACTTGCAATCAGATAAACGGTTACTATAGTGTTAGCTGTCAGATGTGGGCCTAATGAAATTTGTATCAGCTTTCTGTATTTCATTCTCGAGTCAATTCATAATATCTTTTGATATTTGAACTTGGCTCTTGTAAAAAGAATATCATGTTCTGATTTGATCAAATAAGACTTTCTACTTAGGTTCTTTTTTTTTGTGTTTCGACCTAAATATGTATGGAAATAGATAATGCAAAGATTGTATGATGAGCTTGGATATCTGGATTGTATGAATTAGTAGGCAAACCCAAATTACCATGTACGGAAAATTTTATTTCATTTTTCTGTCGGTGGTAACATTTGCTTCAAATTAACTGATACATCATCTATTAGGCTGTATCGAAGTATATGAGAATTTTGCGCCTGCCAATTGTCATTGGATACCTATATAACAAGCCTGTTACATGTCTTTGTCATCTTCTTGGTGAGTTTTGATTCTTGGGCCATCATTTGCTTTCAACACCTCGTGGGTCTGAAGGGCACAGGGCACAGCTGATATTACAAGGATTTAAATCAATGGGGTTGGACAATTGAATAATATTCAGAGCTTTTCATAGTGTAGTGACAACACTGTTTTTTTCCTATTACAAGGAAGACTTATGATTTGGGATATGGAAAGAAAAGATTGTAAATAAATGAGTACATAAGTTTTATTTATAAAAATCGAATTTGAGATCATGAAGCATGAAAGACTGTAAATAAATGAGTACATAAGTTTTATTTATAAAAATCGAATTTGAGATCATATTGAAGGATGAAAGATTG
>LTAE01000121.1:38798-49602 GCA_001647135.1 Pontederia paniculata | reverse complement strand
CTTCATTTTTTTTTTTTTTTTTTGAAATCTTAATTTAATAGGATGATTTTATTTCTTCTAAAAATATCTTCATTTTTATCCAAGGTCTAGGTTAACAAAAATTTTAAATAACTTTTTTTTATTGATTTTGTATATTTTTTACGCTCATATTATCAAGCATAACTTATTCAACACATTATACACTCTAAGGTTGTATTTGGGAGGCAGTTTCACTTCCAAGCATTTGATGTGAGAGGGGGAGGAGAGTGATTGGGCCAAACGCTCTAGGCTCCCTTTCAAATAAGACCAAAAGACGATATATGTCATTATTCATGTTGCTCAATTGATATTTAAGTTTTATTTTGCATGACTAATTATTGAAGTTGTATTCTAAAATTGACGAGAGCTAGTTTCGAATTCAATTTTTGAAATTGTTAAATTTTCATAAAAGTATTACTTTACTACACGAGTTCGAATATATAATTAGTCGGACGTTAGTAATTTCGGCTACCAGTGAATTTCAGTTCAATGAAAAAATAATCTCAACAGAAAAAAAACTCTTGAAATTTATTTCTTTTGAAGGAAAAAAGTTATTTTCGCTTTGCATAGTTCTTTTCACTTTGCATAAAGTCGCGGAAGGAACCATTATAGTTTACATTTGAAAATACTAGAAGATAATCTATCACTACAAAAAGATAATGATTAAAATAAGGATATTAATTATTTATGGAAATACGGATATTGAATTGAAGTTGATCAATTAGCACCTGAAACGCAACCAACTTTCGTCCGTAGACATAATTTATGAGAGGTGCAGGCCGACCAAGTCCTGCCGTCGTTTGCCAAAAGTTGTAACCTCGTCTTGGTGTGGCAAGTGAGGCCTCAAACTTAATTAACATTTCTATCACTTGGTCAGGTGATAAATGGACTTGGTCAAGTTTGTACCTTTAAAGAAAGGAAAAAAAAATGATTCCATTAGGATAACTAAAAGCCAACAAGGACGGCAGATCTCGTTAAACACCAAAGTTTCAAACAATAAAAAGAGGACAACAAAACACTAACAATTCTAATTGTCCTTTGTCAGAAAAAAACATAAAGTTTATCTAATTAAGGAATCACATTGATTAGGTTGCAAAAAAGAGAATAATCATGTCTTGTTAGAAAGAAAATATTTGAGACTTGAAAATGGCTAGAATCGTATAAACAAGAGTTATAAATGTTGTTGTTAACATGATTTTTAATTATATAAGAATTTTTTTATATCCCTAAAAAAGAAACATGTATGAAAGGGGACAACAAAACACTAACAATTCTAATTATCCTTTGTAGAAAATTAAAAACATTAATTTTAACTAATTAAGGAAATTAGTTTGAAAAAAAAAAGAGTGAATAATTATGTCTTGTTAGAAATAAATCATTTGAGACTTTTCCACTGCTTGAATCATAAGCAAGAGTTATAAGCGTCGTTGTTAACATGATTTTTAATTATATAAGAATTATTTTTTTAATCCTAAAAAGAAGGAAGAAAAATGATTAAAAAACGAAGCAACATGCAAGAGAGAGGACAAAAGAGGAGCAGATGGGCCCAGGACATAAATAAGGCCATAACGGACAGCTGTCTTCATTAGGCCGACGTCGAAATCGCGCAGCGTCAGCCGTACGGTTACGCGGGGCCCAATCAACCGACATGTTTTCGTTGGCAGTGGAAGTTGGGCCCTGTTACTGACATCGGCCCGTTTCCACTTACGGCCGCATCCTAACCGTTCATTCGGCGCCTTCCCCCCAACAAACAAACAAATTTATTATTTATTATTTACTAGTTAGTTTTTTTTTATTTTTGGAGATAAGTCTCATTCCATTATTTTCAATAAAGGTTATATGTAACAACAATAAATAATGAATTTGAGATAGAGTGATAAACGACTTCTTCTTATTTAAGAAGATTTTTAGTTCGAGTAGCCGTGAATATAAATTATTTTGTTGAGAGTCTCATCCGTCATACTGCGACGTATGACATGGGGTGACACATACTATTCAAAACAAAAATTCAAAAAAGAAGATAGCAACTAAACAACAATAATAATAATGCCTCACATGAAATGAAATATATTATGCGCATGTTTGGTTATTTTTTTATTCTTTGTTATGACTATTTGATTGTCCCATTTGTAAAAATATTGTGTACTTATTGATAAAAAGAATAAGGGTAGATAAGATTTTTATTCCACCAAATCCTCATCGAAATGGTAATGGCGTAACTAATATTTAAAAATATAGTTTTGATGTGAATAATTGACATTTTAGAGATAAACTCGTCCACCAAATAGGTGGAATATGACACCACATATGTCACAGGATAATACACATACACACACATATATATATATATATATATATATAATATCATATTGATATCTTACACTCTGATTTGCATCAGGAGTGTTTCATATCTTATACTATTAGAAAATTTTATATTTGAGACGGTCAACATCCTCCACGTCTCAAATTTATTATTTGAGAAGGTCAAGCGATGAAAATGATTGGACACAAATTTGATGATTACAAATGAAGGACAGTCTGTGTGGGACGATCGCTAGACCACTTCAAATGGAGCCGTCAGAAGAAACCGCCCCAAATGTATATCGAAATAGGATATTCCAAATCACATATTAAGTTTGTAAAGTTATCTACAATATATTATACATCTATTATCTTTGCATATTTTGAAATCAAACTTAATGGCTGCATCATCTTATATATTAAAACTAATTTGTTTATATAAATATTATTTATTATTTTTAAACTATAAAGAATTGAAAGTGTGAACACTATATAATTAATTATTATCAGAAGTTGATCGAATCAAATGACTCCACAAGAAATTTCACAATATACGTCCTTGGGCAACAGTATCAAGGTTCTTAAGCTTTTTAAAATATCATTCAGCATAATAAGACAATAACATAAAAAAATAATTAATGAGTAAAGGGAGTCTACTTGGCAAATTAATAAGTCTGAATTTTATTTTGATAGTCAGTGATTGAATTTTAAGTTATTTTGAAATTTAAACTTTGATCACGATCGTTAAAATTGAATCCGGCCATTCGGATCATTCTTTCTACTTAGCAAAACTACTAACCTCGAAAGTGATTCCTCACAAATCATATGGAATAGTGACGAATAATTAGCAAAATAGTTCTTATTGAAAAGTAGCAAAATAGTTAACAGATTATTTAATAAATTTAAGATCTGATAATATAGAGGTCGAACTAATTAATAACTATAAAATAACGTATTCATTAGGACACAAGTATTCAAAAGCTTGGTGGGATTAATTTATAATAATATGCTCTTCTCTTACCTTTTTAAATTCTTTTAAAAAATTATATTAGACAACTGAAATAAAATGTTGATGGATTCAATTTTTTTTGGTTATTTTAAATGTTTTTTTTTTGTTATATGAAACAACACCCAAAGTGGATTGTGTTGATATTAAAAATATGAATATAAGACTGTAGCTCTTGTAAAGGCTTAAACTTCTAGATTATGAGTTAAAATTTAGACACATTTCTTAGAAAAATAATATCTTTCTCCTTTGAGTTAAATTAGAATTATAATAATAATGTCACTCTTGTCTAAACTTTAGTTGGTTAAATTTATACATATTTAAAATCATTTATAATACCTAGGGATGAGAGGACGTACAACTGATATTGCAGCACTCTCAAACCCACATCCACACCCGCCACATGACAAATTGCGGACTTGGAGACGTTACAATATACATTTATTTGACCAACACTTAAGACTTTATTGAACCAAAGATAAATATTCGAATAACAAAGTGTGGAAGAATTAAACAACTTTGACAAATATCTTGGTCCAAAACATAACACCTAACATAATTTAAGAAATTATTATAATTTTTTGAAAGCAAATGACAAGGCATAAAACATTGGCATGTGCAATCATGAGCAAATCAGTAGTCACTAGCACCACTAGTACAGCCATGTACTAGAACACCAATTACATATAGGATCAATACATGGGAAATAATATCTCATGAGCTTTTACGCCCAGTATATAAGACACAAGTAGATATAAATTTAATAGAAGAAAATACAATTTCTAAGATAATAAGTCAATACCGATATGAAAGAATAATGACATTAATGATAATTCCAAGTAGAAGGGATTCCAATAATGAAAATCAATGACGATAATTTAGGTCAGTACGATATGATATGATAACTTGATTTCACTAGAAGGCCCAATAATGATTCAGCTTCAGTAATATGCTTCGAGCAATAAAGCTAAACGATAATGAATAAAATTTCAAAGGTCAATAATAGATTCACTTTATATTTGATTCAATAAAGTCAATCAATAAGGAGTAACATTCGAATGTCGCAAATATTCTTTCTTTTCTTTTAACAATAGCGACAATAAGGAACACTATAATAATGTTTTCAAGATGATAAGGACTTCCGATACAATTCGATAACAATAGAGAATGCAATTCTATATGATACAATTCCATTATAATTTTTTTCTCAAATATGTGGGATGACTCATTTTACAATCAGTTTCTAATTTTATAAGATGGAATAGACTAGGTGATATATGAGTATTTAAGTTAGACTCGTCCCATTAGTGTTTTAATTATGCTTTATGTTCATTTGATAAATAATACAAAGCTCATAATGACACAAACGATATAAACCCCTTAACATCTGATAACTTTTATTTTTGGTTGCCATGATAATAAAATAATAATATCAATGGGGTACCAAACACGATAACAATAGGGACATCATATAAGGAGGATGCTCGAGTATCAATCTTTTTTATTACAGGTAGGGGAGCTCTCTGTGCAATGAGAGCAAAGTGGTATAGATGCAGCTAAGCCACTAATCTTTAATGATATGAAGCGATCAATGCATATGACAATCATAATCATAAAAAAAGTAATATTATTACTCTTATGTGAATACCTAGTATAGGTCCTTAATGTAATGCAATAATATATAATATATACTACAAAAGCGTTAGAATCAATTAGGTTCCCAACGGGATGAAATGGTCGTAATTGGGCCAAAAACATACAAGTCACAGACCATGATAATCAACATCACGGCTGCGATGTTGAATGTCACAGGTCGTGACACAAAAGTTATGCCCGTAAATCATTTGTCTGACAGTGACATGAGTGTCATGGTCGTGACCGAATGATGTTAGGTCGTTGGTCATGTAACGACCATGATCAAACATGACTTTGTCACGACATGCTAGTTATAGGTCGTGACATGAGTGTCACGATCGTAATCAAACATGGCCTCTTCACGATATGATGGTCACGGGCCGTGACGAGGGTGTCACGTCCGTGAATCATTCATAACTTGCTCGGTGACGGGCCATGACTGGGGGTGTCACGACCATGACCGAAAGTCAGCAAATGTGCAATTATGAGGTCATGATCGTGACCCTACCGTCATGCATGGTGATTGATAAGAAACATTTATCATCAAACTATGATTGCTAAGAAAGATATGATTTGAGTTCTAATCATCAAACTATGATTTGAAGGCTTACATATATGAACAAGCATAGCTTTTCCGATCCAAAATAATTTGATAGATCAACCTCATCCTATAACATTTCTAAATCCGAATGAAAAGAAACCAGGAATATGGATCTCATGGAAAGTATGAAATATGGATCAATGAAGAAACATGAACATGGATAAAGAAAGCAGAGGAACACCAATTAAGAATGACTATACCAGTAATTAGGGGAAAATAATATCATGATATGAAAATCACAATCAAAGGATATGAATAATCAAAAACCCTAGAACATGATCCTCTACTCAAAATCCTAGATCTAAAGGTGATCCACCACAATACATAATTGTTAGCCAATTCGCTCAGAAGTCCCTTTAGCAATCAATCCTCCCTTACGTCCCTCCGCGACGATTTTTTTCTTGGACGTCGCTTGTACTTTCTCTATCCGGCTTCGACTTCTCTTGTAGTTTTTTCTGTTTAGGTGGTGAACTTTGCAGTTGACGGAAGAACTCTTCAACTCACCTTGCTTAGGGAAAAAATGGCTACAAGGAGGCTTCGGGTGGAAGAAAATAGGGAAAAAGAAAATTAGTGCTGGTGGAGGATAATGAGGAGAAGAAAAGAAAAAAATAAGAAAACAATGATTTGGCCTTTAATCTGGATTTTGGTTTCATTTCATTTACAGGGATTTTTCGGATTAAGAAAGTTTGGAAAGTTATAGATATAGTGATATGTTAAAGAGATCTATTCTTCTTGTCGAAAAAAAAGAGATGTATTCTAACATATTTCATGTCGTTCTTTGTGGAGGTGAAAAAAATAACTAAACATTATTTCTTAGTTTAAAAAAAAACATTTCTTACAGAAAAATAGTTCTTCTAGTATTTAAGATATTATTTTATAATGCATTCAGCGATATATGCATGCACTATATAATAGTCATATTGATAATACCCAATGCTCATATTGTTTTATAGAGTGCTATATAGCAATTATTTATAAAAGAAACAAAAAAAATATCTGCATTATATTTATAGCGTAATTGAATATTATAAAGGCAATGTTCTGGCCTTATATTGTAAATTAATTACATGAATAGGTGATATAAAAAAAGTCATGCTGCAGCCTGCAGGTCCATGCGCATCACGAATAAAAAAAAAGTACCAAGATCATAATTTCACACTATAAGCTAATAGTTACCCGAATCTTGAACAATTACCATATCAAGAATATTTTTTATGTGAACTATTCAACTGGGGAGTGAGGGCCAAGTTTTATATGCACACATTCCACATTATTAATCAGCAAAGTTACTAAGACCAAACCATTTTCTTATCATTAATTAACTGGTGAATCCAAGGGAAAACTTGGACGAAATAAGTGATCACGAAGCACATTTGTAGGAGAACAATGATCCCAATAATAATGTCCATCAAATTAATATTCGACGAGTATTCTTTTCGATCAATTATAAAGGACGCATGGTAGATAAATTAAAAAGTAAAAAAATACACTATCAATGCTAACAAAGTTTGATCGATATTTTTTTTATTTTTTGATTAATTTGTGTCATCTCAAATTCTAACAAATATGATTCTTTTAATCGTCACTCAAATATTTAAAAAGTAGTGTCGAGTGTTTCACGCGATGCTATTAAGTTATTTTAATGAATTTAATATCACTCAATATTATGATAAGTGACACTTTTGATATTTATAAAAATTAAAATAATTTTTTTTATTACTCCACCTCAACTTTCCATCTTGTGAACTAACGTCATTTGGAGAAATTTGTACCTAGAATTACAATTCTAGGTTGATAATCTATTAAATTTTCAATAGAGAAGAGTTAGTTAAATGCATGCAAAACAGTGATAATTAGCAGGACAAGTAGAGAGAGAGAGAGGGAGGCGGCAAATCCATGCGGGGCAGACGAATTTTATGGGGCCCAATGGGAACAAAGGGAGAGGGTCCCACGTGCGACTGTTACCACGTCACCTTCCCTCCTTGGATTTCTCTTCTCGTCCCGCTCCACGACACGTGAACGCCTCCTATTGGCTCAGAGCTTACGTATGTTCCCGTCCCTGTCCACCACCACCACCCGCCAATCGCTTCACGTCCTCCCACGACGTACCCTAATTACTCACTCGAACAGCTGAGTGAGATAGAAAGATCAAGCAGGAGAGAGAAAGAGTGTGCGTGTGCGAGTGTGAGAGAGTGTGTGTGTGAGAGAGAGAGAGAGACAGCAGAGTGTGTGTCTCACTGACTCCTCTCCCTGACTTGTTTTCGTGAACGACACGATCCGAGTCTCTCGCTCTCTCTCCTCTCTCCTCTCTACTTCTACTTCTCTCTCTCTCTCTCTCTCTCTCTCTCTCTCTCTCTCTCTCTCTCTCTCNCGTGTGTTCTCCTTCCATACATTGCACGATGGACCTGCACGAACTCCACCGCCTGATGACCGGAAAGGAGCCCCTGCAGGTCGCCGGCGGGGCCGACGGCTGCAGTCCCTTCCTTAGCCTGCAGCACTACGAGATGTTCATGTCGGCTGGAGCGGGGCCGCATCAGCTGGCAGCAGCGCCGACGTCGGCGAGCATGCCGGCTCATCAAGGGATGATGGAAGGGTTTGGGTTCCCTGAAGATGCCGTCGGCGGCAGTGGCCAAGGTGGTGGCAGCGGCGCCGGGAGGTGGCCGAGGCAGGAGACCCTTACCCTTCTGGAGGTCAGGTCTCGTCTGGACTCCAAGTTTAAGGAAGCCACCCAGAAGGGTCCCTTGTGGGATGAGGTCTCCAGGTATATATATCTATATCTACATGACAACTTAACAAGTGATCTGATGAATTATTGCGCACTTCCGATCTCTTTCATCCCTACTTACAATTGGCATATAAAATTCCAACATAAACTTTGCTTGTTTCGTGAAGGAAATCGATCGATCTTGACACCTTGTTAATGATTGGTTCGAAGAATTAAAGCTGTAAATTTTATTTCCAACTGTTTGCTCTTAACGCTTTTAACGGTTCTTCCTGTTTGTTCTTTGTTGCTAATTGAGTTAAGGCGTGGAGAGCCGAAAACGTCATACCTTCTTCGTCCCGTAGTACACTTCCACATATATATTTGTTAATGCTACCTGTTAAAATAATATATGATTCAGCTCGCTCGCTACATGTTCTTAGTATTGCTAAATATATGACAGTCCATATGTAAGAAATGATCAATTATATTTGTTGACTAGGGTAGTGATCAGTAGACAGTAGCCATTCTTTCCTCGTATTGTTCTTAATTTGTTTCATCAATTAATGAAGTTTTTGTCTGAATTATGTATATATAGGATAATGGCAGAGGAACATGGGTACCACAGGAGTGGAAAAAAATGCAGGGAGAAGCTTGATAACTTGTACAAGTACTACAAGAAGACCAAGGAAGGCAAGGCAGGGAGACAAGATGGCAAGCATTACAGGTTCTTCAGGCAGCTGGAGGCCCTATATGGAGGAGACACCAATGCCACCAACGAGAGCAAACAGCGCAGCTGCCTCAACAGCACCAGTGCTTCCAACTTACAGCCAAACCAAGTGATCACTTTTCCAACTGATCCGACGACATTGTCTCAGAGCCTCAGCCTGTCGAATTCCAGCGGGTGCAGCGAGAGCTCGTCGTCAACAAGGGAAGAGGACGGAGTGCGATCGAGGAGGGGAAGAAAGGGCTGGAGCTCCAAGATCAAGGACCTGGTGGATGCCCAGATCAACCGGATCATAGAGGTGCAGGAGGCGTGGATGGACAAGATGCTCAAGACGCTGGAGAACATGGAGCAGGAGAGGATCTCCAGGGAAGAGGCGTGGCGTAACGAGGAGGCCGCGCGGCACGGCCGGGAGTACACCCTCTGGGCGACCGAGCGCGCGTGGATCGAGTCCCGCAACGCCATGATACTCGAAGCCTTGGAGAAGGTCGCCAAGCGCGAGTCCAAGTCCCAAACCTTGCAGGAGGACGCGACGTCCTTGATAAACTTGTGCGACGACAGCACCAACAACAACGGCATCGACATACACACGGACGTCGACGGCGCAAGAAGATGGTGCGACAAGCTAATTAAGCTCAAGAGCAACGTGGATGCCAAATTCTTATTAGAAGGTCGAAGCACCAAATTGGAAGCTCTGTGGGAGGAAATGCTCGCAGATATTTCTTCGCTCGGATATGATCAGTGCGCAAAGAAGTGCAAAGAGAAGTATTTGGAGCACATGAACAATTACTTCAGAAGCAGCAGCAGCAACAACAAGAATTCCAAAGACAAGATGACAGCGACTTGCCATTACAGTGATCATAAGCGCACAGAAGCCATTTACGGCGAACGAAACGGTTCGAGCAGCTGCAACGAGGGTAAAGACCACGAGCTTGGTGCTGTGCACCACCGGGAAAGCCATGGCGGCGGCCATGTCTACCACCCTTGTCATGACAACTACGACGGCGGTGCTGCCGAGGGAGTAGTCCACCGGCATCCGCTCCTCCTGCCGGCGACCGATGGAGACAGGTACTTGCCGTGGGAGGACCACGACATCAACCGAATACATGGAGATCGCTAGCTAGTACTCGAATTGAGCATGGGACATGACTCGGAAAGGCTGCTGATATGTCCAGCTAACAGCCAAAAAAATTGCTGCTGCAGTTCTCGTTATCTGTAATCTACTGAAGCCATTTCGCGTATCTTATAAAGCGAATTGGAACGCGGCAATGTAGTGATGGTTTCTTAATTTGATCAAAACTAGGGTTTTATTTGTTAGGTCGCCATCCCATGAAAAATATATTATAACGTCCAGTATTATATGCATGGCAAATCATCTTCTATTTCACAGTAACATATACATACATACATATGATTGGATAGAAAAGTGTAGCAAAGCACTCATTGGTAGCTCGTATTTAGTGTGCATGGACGTTGATTAGCCTACACAACTTTTGGTGGCACTTCGTGGTAAGCACAGTACGTACACTGTATCTATATGTATATGGAACAACTCGATGATCAGAACGTGGAAGTTGGTCAGAAAACTTTTGGTTAGAATCCGGACCCCCTGGGCGGGGGGCCAACAGTCAAAGAGACCTCTGAGCTCCTCCGGGTCATGGGCCACGAGAAAGGTACTTAATTTGTTGACATGCATGAAAACAAGCAGTTCCGACCCAAATTATGTACGTAGGAGCAGTGTGTTACCTTTTGAACGACTGAGAGAGAGAGAGAAAGAGAGAGAGAGAGAGAGAGAGAGAGAGAGAGAGAGAGAGAGAG
>LTAE01000121.1:0-37510 GCA_001647135.1 Pontederia paniculata | reverse complement strand
ATATATACATACCTGGGGATGCTAACTAGATTTGTCCTATACAAGTCGACGTTAATTGGCTAATGTATATTGCCCCTTGTAATACTTTATTATTAATAATTTTATAAACCCCACGTACTGTCAAGTATGAAGCAATAAGAGCTGCAGTCACTTTTTTCTTTTCGGATAGTGCAAAGCGTTGCAGTGGCTGATACATAGTTAATGTATCGAAAGACAAGGGTACGAAGAAGAAACGATGGCCATTGCCAGCTTTTAACGCTCTCCTCTTTGGATTCACTGTCCGAGACGGTAGTCGAAGCGAGACCTGATGGTACGACCTCCTCTACGCCAAGTTAATTCTGCCAAGTGCGAACCACACAGCTCTATAAATTTCTTCTTCTTCTTCTTCTTGTTTCTTACTCCTATAAGCATATGTGGTGATAGACAGGCAAAGGCCTGCCTGGTACAGATAGATGTCAGTTCTCATGCTGCCTCAGATGCAATGCCTTTTTTTTTCCCTGAGGCGTTTACTCAATTGTGTTTGCTCATATGAGGTATGCTGCTTCTGCACCGCAATTGGAAGCACCGGAATTGGCAAAGCTCCTGCATTTGGCAGTGTGCAGAGGTACGCATTACTTATAGAGACAGGCTGGTGAGTCGATGGTGAAGAATACGTACTGCAGTGATGAGATTATACGACGCAGGAATCAAAAGAGGGATGCATGCATGAGCTTTGGAGTGGGAGGGAGGCATGTTGTTGTTGCTGCTACTGCTGCTATCATGGAGATATTTGGGGCACAAGAAGTACCTACCATTAATGCTCATTGGTCTATGACAAGGTATCGAGCACGTATACTTGTATAACTTGTGTCTACGTATACGTTTTCATCCGTAGATAATGGTGTACAAGTAGCATCCAAGTTTGATAAGATATCATTTGGAAAGTTAACATGGTAATGCATCATCACTCTGTTTTTCTCATATTCAATTCATCTGGGATAGCATTAATATCGAAGAACAATTTTGCTCATGCAGTGCTGGTCTACCAGCTCCAACTTGATCTCAAGGTTCAATAAATAATATCAACATTTGTCACAGTAGTGGCATATTTTGGTTCAATGACATGTTCTCTTGAAGAAGAAGCAAGATAACATATACAATTTGAACTTGATGTAGAAACAGAGTACTGCCATCACTTATGAATAAAAGAGGTCTTTATGACTTCAGAAGAAAGATGCCAACAAGAGTTGCATGTTTAGAACTTTTGGGTGATTTATGCTCTTCGTTCAAGCCTTCTCCCCTCATTACTTACTGTTGGATTTTGTTTTCTTGGTGAAATTTACAGTCTCTTGATTAAACAAGAGAGAACAATTTTCCACATCCCGAGAGGAGCTACTCATTTTTCTGCCTCTTAATTATCAGATAGTAAGTCTCATTCAAGAAGAAACAATTGAAAAAGCAGACAAAGCAGATGGATCTCACAAATCATATCTTTAACAGATGGATAAGATATGTTCCCTATAATAGTTCTTTGTAAAAGACAATGCTGAAACATAAGCTCCAAATACAGCATCAAACCATTAAGAGAAGACACCATTGAATGTGAAGACCAAAATACTTTGGTGGCAATATGTAAGATCCTCAAATGTTCTTGATTAGTACCAACTTATCAGCAAACAGCTTCACATGGCTAAAAGGACTGCCAACAGAAGCACAATAAATAGCCTCATTGACAACACAAGACAGCAACACCGCTCTTGCCTAACTTAGACAGTAAAACATAAAAATGAGAAAGCTGAAAATAAGTAGTTGTAGAAGACCTTAAATGGAGCAACTCGGATGAACCTTCCACCATTGCAACTTCTACTTAGTAGGTATCAAGGTTCACTGGACAGGAAAGAATCCTGTTCCTTCAATTCTCTTTCTTGTCAGAACCATTTCTTCACTATGATATGCTTCAAGGCAAGATCAAATGAGTAAAATATTTCAGTGCTTCTTCCCTTGCGCTCATTCATTGCATTCAGTTTAAGAACAGCTTCTTGTCTGATCCAGCTTGAGGCACAGTCACCAGAGGAGCACCCACAGTGTACTGAGCTATCATTTCTGGTGTCACTCTAGGTGCATCTGACTCGGGGAAGTTGCCATTGGTGATGATAAAGAGTTCCTCAGCAAAACAGTGTTCATTAATGGCCCTGTGGTGGCATGCTGTAAGCATCATGTCCTTTGCTTTGAGAAAGAGATTAGCATCATGAGATCATCAACAAGGATTTCTGGATCAACAACTGGAATAGGCCATTCTCCTGGCAGATGATGCCGTAAAAGGCAAATATAGTTTCATTCTCATTGCTTGATACTGAGAGGACTCTGTTGGACCAATCTTCAGATGCCCTGCAACTATGAAAATCATACACCAGCCTCATCATGGCCTTCGGTTGTCGGCCTACCATTGATTCCCGCTAGTCCAGAGGTACACTTATCCTCCTTGATGCCAAGAAACAACTCCTTAGAAACAAGAACAAATGACTATCCATGGACAGTTTTGTATTAGAGAGTCTCTTCCCATTTACCTCGATTTTATTGGAGACTGTAGTACTCATTCTCACAAAATGCAAAAGAAAAAGACTACAAGTATACTGCATTCCAAATTGATAGATAACACTTTATAAAGTTAAATTTCTGCAGAAATGATCACATCAGATCACAATATCATAGTTGTTTAGAACCATGTAGCCAAATTTCATCATCCCGAAATAATCTTTTCCACAGCCAGGGATTACATACACACTAATGTTAAAAGTGGATCAGCAAGAACCAATATTATGATATATTGAAAAACTATACTAAGAAAACTCAAATATTAGCTTGTGTAGTACAGACAATTAACTTTTCAGTTTCTGCTGATATGTTTTTAGTATCATAGAAGAGGCTGTTAGACACCTAATATTGCAGACCTATCTGATTCCAACAGAAGCATTTAGTGGCAATAATAAGTGTAGGAACTGTACGTAAGATTATAATTCTTCAGATATCTTGGTGATTGACAGCTCAAGGTAAAAAAAAAAGGAAACACTCACATACTAAAATCAGATTATTGAAAGCAAGAAGCACAAAATTTCCATGTATCAGACTGATAGAAGACGACCAGTTCCATAACTTCATTGGATGAGCATGTAATCAGATGAAATCCTACAAGAATAAGAAAAATAATGTACTTGCAACACAAAGCAGGTTAGAACAGCAAGACTTGATCGATTAAAAACTGACAATTATAGATACATAAACATGTTCTACACATTAACATCTGCTCAACCATTAGATTAAACAGCATCGATACATTGATTCATAGAGAAGTCGAATACACTGGAGACAGATTACAAAAAGTAAAAGAAAATGATTATTTTTTGCATAGTAAGCCGTCATCTTGTGCGGCTATTTTCTTTAGAGATAGAAGAAGGGGAGGTGGGACAAAAGAATTATTTAGAGAGGCGACACATGATTTTGGGATCAATGAGTCCATTTTGGATTAGTATAGGCCTTTTCTAGTTCTTCAAGCCTAATAATAATAATAATAATAATAATAATAATAATAATAATATTTATTATTATTATTATTATTATTATTATTAGCGAGTAAGGAGTGTCCAATGTTGTAAGTTACAACATCCAACTCTTATATTTTTATTTAACTTGTTAGGCCCACATTTACATATTAATATATAATGTGAGTAGAAGCGGGACACGTTGTAATATACATCGCTACACACTCATTTTATCCTTATTATTATTAGTAATAGTAGTAGTAGTTGTAATAACCCTAATAAAATAGAAAGAAAATTGAAGGGGCCGTTGCCCACTCACCCTAAAACTCATTTGGAAGTCTAAAACCCGATTTAACTCATCTAAACCTAGTATGTAAAGCTTGAACCAACCACCAATACCACCATTTATCCCCATCACTTCTCTCTCTTGGCCTCCATCTCCTACTCTCCATAGTTAAGGTTTGAAGCTCCAACTATCCCCCATGGTAGAAGCTCTTCAAGGATGATTTGAAGGAGAGAAATGAGACTACAAGGGCAAGAAGAAGATCTAAAGGCTTCTAGATGCAGAAGGAGTAGAAAAGAAAAAGAAAAAGGATTTGAGCTCTAAAACCCTAAGGTATGTAAAGAGATCCATTTCTCACCCAATTCATAGCTTTAACATTGTTTCATGTATTGATTAAATGGTTCTTCATCAAGAGCTCGTAGCCATTGCACATGAAGTAAGGAGAAGGGCAATTGATTGATTTATTATGCTTGTGCATGTGTTTATTAGATTGGATATGAGATTGATTGATTTGTTCATGTAATAACTATTGCATACGCAAATTGATCAGATTGGAATATGAAAACCTAAGGATTATGTTAGACTTGTGTGCTCACATGTAAATTGCTATATTATTATGCTTATATTGCACTTGGAAACCTAGGATTTATAGATTGCTAAATGGATTAATGAAGTATTGTCAAACTTAACGATTATGACTAGAATTGTATGCACATGTGTACATTTAATGTTCTTATGTTAAAATCCTAACATATATAATGATCATCGAAACTTAGGATTATAATTGTTAGATAAGATGCTAAAATTTGAGAAAAATGTAAGGGCTTATTGATAGAATTGCATGCACACACGAAATGATGCTGAAAATTTATTCTTGTGATGAAACCCTAAGACTAGATCATGAACTTTGAACCATTAGAATAGATAGATGTTAGATGAAATAGTAGAATGAGTTACAACCCAAGGTTTATTACTAGAAAAGCATGTTCACATGTCATGTATCGAGAGCTAGTTGATTTGGAAGAGAAAACTCTTGGATTAAAGTAGGAGATTGACAAATTTGTAGGTTTCACAATCCGTGAGGAAACCCTCATGACCGTGAATCAAACCTCATAGTCATAAAGCCTTATTTCACAAGCTGTCAGGTTAAAGAGACGTAATGATCATTTTCGGTAGTGATTGTGAACCTCCATCACACCCGTGAATATTGTGGTTTCACGGCCATGAAGGCAAGTTCACTGGTCGTGACATGAACCCTCGAGATACATCTTCTCTGTAGTGACCGTGAGTACATGCTCACGAGCCATGAAAAATGATATCAAATATGACCCCTCTGTTGAACTTGAAGTCACGATCATGAAAACCATTTCACGGGTCATGAAGGGAGATCGGTCGTGAAATATTGATCACGCCCGCAAATACCTTGACATCACGATCGTGGAAACTATTTCATGGGTCGTGAAGAAATGTGATCGACTAATGATGCTTGTATAGTGATCGTGAGAACTTTTCTCACGCTCGTGGAAACTCAACCTTCATGGCTGCCAAGTAGATTTTATGGGTCATGAAAAAATGAGTCACAATCGTGAAACACATTTCATGATTCGTGACAATCACTGATTTTTTTAATATTATTAGTTTATTATTGAATTCTTTTATACGTGAATGGTATATTAATATGCATTTGTTTTCTATCGAATTAATTATTTATCATGTGAATTGCTCTCCTTTCCTACTGTCATATGAATTGCATTTTTGTTCCTAAGTTGAAGAAAAATTGTTGATTATTGAAGTCAAATTAGGATTCATATTCACACAACAAAAACTCTTGTTTGGTGATTGAATCTCACATAGAAATCGAACCACATGCTCAATCGTAAATATGATTTATTTGCTTGAAAGCAACTCGAAGAACCATGGCTCCCTCATGTAACTCAGATAGATTGTCTGAACTATCAATTGAATTGAATGACCCCATACGTGAGGGTGGGTACTGGCAAAAGAAGGAAACATATGGATGCATATGATCACTCGAGTCTAGCTAGCCCATTATGGACGAGGTATATGCCAACTTCGAAGCACCATGGAATAATAACCCCACGACTTGATTGATCATTGAAGTACATTGAACCATTGAACATATGTCTAAAAGATAAAAACTCGAATTGTGCATGAGCTTATTGTTTGAATTGAATCCAATTGAACATTAATATCAAATGATGCTATTGATTTTCATGCTTATATCAATATTGAAACTGATAAGATCGAATCAAATTTATAATTGGGCAATCATATGTAACAATATTATTGATAATCTTGCAACTATTGACCTTGAATTGAAAATGAATATTGACGATATTGGAATTGGTTATTGGTCATTAATCGAATTATCTACTCCTTGCGGGATTGTGTCATACTCTACATACTCTAACTTGGGAGATTCTCCTCGTACTTTGGTTCCATGCGGGTGATTCAAAATATAAATAGGGGTTGGATTGCTCGTGGCAGACAGTTGCACATGTAATAGATTATTGAGTATCTCTCTTATGTTATGTCATTGAGTCTTTGTGTCGAGTCTATGTTTTCTATGGGCTTATGTTATGAACTTATGTTTAATTTTCGATGTATTTGGATATTGAGTCATTTATGTTCTATAGTTTATGATTTATAGAAATTTTCACTGCGATGATTCTTAATTGATAGATGATTTATAATATTTTTAATTGCTTTCACTGTTAGATAGAAATTGATATATGATTATTATGTTTTTGCTACATATATTGTATAACTACCATTGTATTTTGAGCGTCGTAGCTCCATCGGATCCTCACCCTAATAGTAGAATATTAGGGTGGAGATTTGGGGGCGTTATAGTAGTGGTAGTAGTATCAAGAAAGATAAGTTGTTCAAATGAGATGAGAAAAAAAAGAAGATAAATATTGAGGTTTTTCTACCCCATAAATTTTAGGGAATTCTTCCGTATAATTCTAAGTTTATAAAAGTTCACTTTGACATATAACTCTTTTTGTCACCTGCCATTTAGTTCTTTATTAAATTTTTTATTTCATTTTTTAGTGAAAGTACACTCATCCTATCTTTGTGAGCTCTCACAAAGATGATATGTGTGTACTTGCTTCTGCACATGCTCATCATCCGCTATTGCCATCAAGCTCCATCCAGTGCCTTTGGTTGAGGCTCAAGATTGATCGGTGAGCACACAAGGCAATGGTTGTAATCACCTCACCTTCCCTATTTGACGTGTTTGAGCTTGTTGAGCAGCTAGCTTAATTGATCGATTTGGACGACGAGGTTGGTGCCGAAGAAAGGGATCTAATAAAGGGGCAACAACAATGGTCACAACATTGCACTAAGACTTAAGATAGACTTTTGTGGCAAAAACAGTAGTCCGTGGTAAAAACGGTGTTGTCGCGATCTTAGTACAATCACATATCGTACTTCTAGTATATGTCCATTATAAGGAAGATACAAAAAGACGCCACAACTAATAGCAGTCTTAATGCATTTCGGACCATCACTCTTAATCCCTAGCGAAGGTCACGTATGTAACATCTCGAAAACACTTCCTATTATGTGAACGAATCGATATCCCCCACGTACTCGAAACAGTCCCCAAAATGACACGACATAATAAGCTTGAATTAACGATTGACAATTATGGTAAAAATAAGAATATAAAATGAAAGACTTGACATAGATCGGAATATGACAAATAAGTGGAATATACGTGACTGTGAAACAACAAAAGACTTAAAACATGAATTAATATATGGCATAATTCAACAATTTAACATTTGACATAATACACTTTGTCCATAAAGATCATTGGATAACATAATTAACATTCATAAACTCGCCCGAAGATTACACATAATCTTAGTGCAACATGATTGGAAAACAAGATAAAAACTGATTTTAAGGCCAAGTCCACAACTCATCTATGTGCATCATCAATAACGAGTAGCACCATCATTCTATAAACATCATCATTATTGCAAGATCCAGAAGCATGAGACATTTGATCGGTTAGTATATGTAAAGATCGAAGAATGAATTATATCATCCTTATATATCATGACCTACATGTCATGCATATTAACATCATAATAGACATGGAACATATCATAGAATTCTTAACCCAAACTTTTAATCAACATACGATCATTAATATATTCTTTACTTTATTTTCAAAGCATTTAATATTTGTTGACTTAATTTTAAGTATATATTTTTTTCATTTTAGATTACTTATATAATGCATCTTTTAGTTCATATTAACTTTATTTGTCATTATCAATATAATTCACCATATATTAGCATTAGTGAATACAATGCATATTTAGACATGAACATCTTTCTTGGTATTAGCTTCCAACACATATATCTCTTGTGGCTTAACTTTATGGTTATATCATCTTTCAACATTAACTTCTTATCATGTGACATCGTAGAATTTAACCATCTAGCTTCACGTAAGTCATTCTTGTAGTCTTATGTTCTTTTATTATCTTATTTGATTGAGAATCACCGTACATACCATCTTATTATAGCTTATCAGGATAGGGACGTATCTTTACACCCCTTTTCTGCCCTTTTGAGTTTTTAGGAACTTAATTTAAGATAATATCCACTTATCTCGACCAAGTGACAAACATTTACTCTCCTTTTACTTTAATGTGCACTAGACTTGTTCAATCCGTCTTTTTACAGTACATCAAAACAATAATACAATCATCACATTATTTATCTTTTAACCTAATTATGATTTATCATGCATATGATTTCCAAGTTATCATCATACATCATATTAAAGCATATTGAGTATTAATTAACCTAACATAGACTTCGATCGTTACACGAAACAGATAAATAGCATGGCGTGGTTCCTTTAACCTTGATGTGTGCATATTACAACATATTTTTAGGCATATATTTAAGTTTATTTTGATTAATTTTGTCATAAGCATGCATCCATTTTATCACTTATTTGCTTCTATTTCTTCGGGTCATGATTCTACCCAAGATTGATATTTATTTATAGAAAATCACTTGGAAGGAGCAAAGAAGGGTCTAGAAAGAACTAGTTGATGAAAGGAGTCAACTTCACGAGCAAAAAATTACAATATCTAGATTTCATGGGTCGTTCCATACCATCACGACCTCGACAACAAGCTCAATTATGCATATTACCATGTAACAGGCGATGTATTTTAACACGAGTTGTTACACTGCATTTAACTAGGCTTAATGGAGTTTCATGGTCTCTGCAGAGAAGAAAAATCAAAGTTGTATGAAGTAACATATCGTTATATGATGTTATGGGCCGTAAGTGACAAAAATATGAGTTTTCAGGGTGAACCATGTTATGGAGAGTTAAAGTTCATCAAGGGTCGTTGCATGGCATTTCACGGGTCGTTACATCTGCCACATGTCGTTACAATCAGTTTCATAGCCCATTAAATCTCTTACAATTCACAATAGCAAGGCAAATTTATCCATTCTCACTTAAACTCAAATTTTGAAGGAATTTCAATGGAAAAAGAATTCTTACCTTATCCAAACTCTTTGGAGATCAAAATGAAACATATTTGATCATATTTTGAAGTGTTTTGAAGGGTTAAATCTCAGCCACAAAGTCAATTATGAATTCAATAGAGATTTTCTTATTTTCACATGAAAAGATTTTCAAACTTTCTCAAACTCTATGAAAACCTTAGAAATCCTTTGAAAGCTATAAGTACACATGTTTGAGAGTCAGAATTAATATGATTGGACATTGTAGGGCATTGTAAGAGCCTGCAACTTGTGCCTACAAGCTAAGGACGTAAGAGCAACTTGAAGGGTTGTTGAGAAGATTTGTGTGCGATACACTCGTTAAAAAGATAGCGCAGAAGGTTCATCAACATCCAGAAGAGTATTCTTTGTCCTACATATTATTGGGACAATATATTATGTAACTTTTTTGACAATCTTTCTAGTTTGTAATAGTCTTAATTGCTAGGGCAGACTTCTAGACCCTTTTTCGGTATTGCTTATAGTTATTTTATTCTTATGAACATGATTGTTGAGTGCATTATTTTTCTTCAGTTTTGAGTGAATTAATTAGTTGACTATTGACACATCCTTTGTTAGTTCATGATCTCTGTAGAACTGATTATTGACTTTTAAGTTGAAGTAATTCATATACTATCTTGTTGATCCGTTAAGGACTATTAAATTTGTGATATGTTGAATTATCCTATTAAGAGTGATTTAATAGTTTAAGAATACATCTCTTTGCAGCATAATATCAGTAGATTGAGAATAGATTTGTTAAGGAGTGATTTCGATTTTACTAGGATTGAGGATAGTTGGGAATCCCTTAAGGGAGGTCATATATTAGGTGTTCCTAATTAATCTAAGAGTCAAGTTATCATCATTGTTGAAATCAATTGCTGCGGAGGAGATATTAAGTCTGTTCCTAATCATATCTCTCATCCTAAAGTTCTAGGCATCATTAATTTACTTTTTTTCTTTTTGTTATTTCACCTTTTCTCAACTCGTTGTTATCTCCTACTAATCTTTGATATTAGATAGTTAGTTAAACTAGTTCCTTGTTGGATCGACAACTCTATACTTTATACGCTTTATTACTTGATCGACTAGTGCAATTGCTAGTATATTTTCCTATTTTAGTAATAATTTTTTGGCACTATTTTTTGGGACAAAAATATCGCATCAAACCTTATCCTCATAATTACCTCAACCTATAACTTAAAAGTAATTAAACAACTTAAAAATTAATCATCTAACAAAATTGACCTCAAATCGGTTCGACCAAGTCCAGGTCGGTCAAACCTTAGTCCAAGAGTGGCCTAACCTTCAACTAGGGTTGGTCAAATCTTCCTCGGCCAACCTTTCTTCTAGAAATCACTTCAAGATGAGGGCTTCTAGTTCTTCTTGAAGGAGTTTCCAAAGTTGAAAATTTGTCAAATGAAAGGAGAGAAAATGAGTGGTATAATTTTGGGATTTTATAGGGTTGAAACATTGTGTGAAAGTGAAGTTTTTGGTTCAATAATGAGTTGCCAAATGACCTAAAGGCCACTATTTTTTTTAGACATTACAACGTTGCCCCACTAGCATCATGAATAAGAGCATGACAGCCTCCGCCCACCTCGTAACCCAGCACCACCCACTCCAATGCCATGGCCGATGGCGATGTCGAATGGAGGGTGATTGCATGTGATCGAAGAGAAAACCTTAAGATGTGAATCTATTTGCACTTATGTTTTTTATGTGTTCGAGAGCAAAGAGACGAATAGATTTGAAAATTGGTAGCGAGCGAGGAGGAGCTAATGAAGAATGGCTTGCTCTAACATGCAAGCGTGATCTCGAGCTCCAGCAAGTGCGAGTAGAGCTTCTCTCGCTCATTCATTAGGTGTAAGAGAGAGAAGGATACTTTTGTTAGAAAAAAATATAAAATAATATAAAATAAACAACAAATGACAAAAATAATTTGCGTCAAAGAGCAAAGATAGAATTTAAACGGTTAAAGTTACATAAAAATAATTCACTATAAGTGCAAAGAGGAAACTTCATATACTGCGCCTCAGAATGCAGTGTATGCACTGCAGGATAATTGCAGCCGTCAATTTACGATGGATGGTTAGGATTTTGTTTACTTTTTAACCATCACGTGAGCCCAAAATGAAAAAAGTGGTTCTTTCGACTCCTATACTAAAATAATTTCTGATGTGCATCCGCGCTGGCCTTCTTTCCCATCGGAGCAGCGACCACCTTCTTCTCCTTCTCCTCGTCCATGGGAGCCTTCTCCGCGGGATTCTTCTCTACTTTCGACAATGGTGGAGTACCCGCCGTCCCTATTCTCAAACACCGAGCAAAGGCCAAATCGGGGAACAAAAATTCCCCACAAAATGGCGACTCACGAGATCGAGAGAGATGTCCAGCAATGGCACTACAGCTTCACAGTTCCTCGGCGGCGCTTATAGA
Organism: Pontederia paniculata; assembly: GCA_001647135.1. Lineage (NCBI taxonomy): Eukaryota > Viridiplantae > Streptophyta > Magnoliopsida > Commelinales > Pontederiaceae > Pontederia > Pontederia paniculata. Next base: position 25,702 of record LTAE01000121.1, on the reverse strand, counting down.
GCCGGCGACAAGAAGCCGCATCTCTTGAACTCGGGATATGTCGAGTTGACACCACAACAACATGCACAGCTGGACATGCGACCCGAACGAGCTGAACACCAAGAACAAGGAAAGTTCTACTCCGCCGGCCACGACCCCATCTTCTACGTTCACCACTCAAAAATCGACTGCCTCTGGAACGTGTGGAAGACGATGGTTGGGCACCAAGACTTCGCTGACCTCGACTGCCTCGACGCTGCCTTCTACCGCGGAAGACACGAGACAATGGGACTCTCCCTTACGTGGACATCGTCTGCTCCTGCTGACGGTGCACCCCTGAAAGGCAGTGATGCGCTCCAAGATCCATGCGTGAAACGATGATGACGGATCGGACAGAGGCTGTTGCGGGGACGATGGCTGTCAAAAATAGAGCAATCCAGAAGAATTCTCCATGAACGCCATTGGATATCAAGAAGAATTCTCCGAAAAAAAATTTATTATCAAGGAGTGTTCCAAACTAACTCCTTTTTTCTTCCCTTTTATACTGTACATACATAAACAATATTCGTGCGGACGTCCATTGATCAAGCGTCCATTGATCAAGAGATCAATGGAACGGACGAGCGTCATGACACGCATGGACGTCCATTGATCGAGAGATCAATGGAATGGACGACCGTTGGTCTAGCGCGCGAGCGTCCATTGATCGAGAGATCAATGGAGCAGAAGACCGTTGGTCGAGCGTGTAAACGTTCATTGATCGAGAGATCAATAGAATGGACGACCGTTGGTCGAGCGCGCGGGTGTCCATTGATCGAGATATCAATGGAGCGGAAGACCGTTGATCGAGCGCGCGGGCGTCCATTGATCGAGAGATCAATGGAGCGGACGACCGTTGGTCGAGCGCGCGGGCGTCTATTGATCTGGAGATCAATGGACCAGACGACCGTAAACCATGCATCTCTTCACTTCTCTAGTTCGCGAGTGTCGGGCGTGTGATGAATGTTTTTTCCTTACCACACACTCTGATACCATATGACGAAAAAGGAACAACACGGAATAGAGCAGAGAAGGAAAAAAAAGAGAGGGAGAACTCATACAATTTTATTGATCATCGGAACCCATATATATGACATGATTTCTAACATACTTCAATCACCAAAAGATAAACTTCATCCTGATCTTAGAACAAGAAGATAAAAAACTGATTTTTAACTCTAAGCCTAACAAAAGCGGAGTGGCAGGATTAATCTCCAACAACAACAACCTGCCACATTCACCAAATTAACCCGCGTGCTCGCCAACCGGAGCGCCCTTCGCCGCACCTGACCTTCCATTGTCCTTGTCTTAGTTGTTGTTGATGTATCTCACCAACAGATCAGCAAAAATGGTGTTATCGTCGTCGATGGTGCAATTTGTGCAATCTTCACAAGCAATGATAAACTAATAAAAAAGAAGGAAGAGGGTGAGGGGACACGATAGCAACATTGGTTTTAGCAGACAAAGCATCTTATTATTATTACTTTTTTGTGTGGGGCGAGAGGAGGCTCACGTGATGGTTAAAAAGAAAGTACAATCCTAGCCATCAATTATGAATGGACGGCTGCAATTGTTCTGCAGTGTATATACTTTATTTTTAGATGCAGTATATTCAGTTTCCTCAAGTGCAAATATTGATAAAGATAATAAAATTTCGAGTTATCACTTTTTTATCCGCTCGAAATTCTTGATATTCAGAACTATTAATTAAAACTTTAATAAAAAATATAGTAATATTTCTCTTACAAAAGGTTACTATCTCGATTTTGGAGCTGTTAAGTTCTAATTGGCACGAGGATTTTTCATTGTCAATTGATTTATTATGGTGAATTCCATAAGTGAGCAAATAATAATAATAATAATAATAATAATAATAATAATAATAATAATAATAATAATAATAATAAGCTTAATTAATCGCCTTGAGATCATCGACCATGTGCATCATTAATATCTAGCCAATGTCTCCACATAAATGATACGTCCATTTCGTCGTTTGATAGGCGTTGCAATGTTTTATTTCCCCTGCTATTTTTTAATGGGCCAATAGGCGGATGGAGTTCAACTACCTTCAGTTCTTAATGTATAATTTCTTCTATTAAAATTGTCTTGTGAGAAAGTTGTGAAGGTTTTTTTTCTAATAATCATTAAACTCATAATGTTTAGCTGCAAAGGGGAAAAGTTCAAATTTGCAGCAAATTCATATCATTAATTAACGAACAAAAAAATTCAAAAAAAAAAAAGAAACATGTTATAATTTCTCTCGGGTTTATTCCAGTGGGATAAAGTGTGGTTCTGCCAAAGAATCACTATTGCTTAATTTTCTAATTAAAGCGAGTAAAATGTAGAACATACCGTCATATAAATTATTCAACTCTAAAACATATGTGCTCCGCTATTTTTAGATGTATTTAGTGCACTACAAATAATATACTATGTTCCAATATATAAAACAATAAAACAAAATAGATAGATTCTTAAGTGACGATTGTTTAGTGTGACCGTCGTGGTCACGCAGACGCGGCCGTCGTGCCTGAAGGGCGCCAGAAACGTCGAACACGGACGCGTATGAACGACCGCTGAAGGGGGCGGACGGGTGTGGTTAGGCGGCTATAAAACGAACATGGACGCATCCCGGGAGCCCCCAGTCGTCGAACGACACCTTCCTCTCCACCTATCATTGGTATCAAAGCTCCGGCGACCCCTGCAAATCACTTTTTGGTCGACGGCGCGCCACCCTCAGCTTTCGCTATCCCTGACACACCATCATGTGCTATGTTCATGCTTTGGAGCCGCCCCACCGATCGCCATCGCCTAATTGCTTCTGCATCAGCAGACACGACGCTCCCCTGGAAACGCGACGCCGCCAACGAGGAGGACGAACCGTGCGTCTTCCCATAAAATTGACGAAACACAATATCTTGTACAACGTCACCACTGCTCTACGGACACTTGCCGTGCAAATCGACTTCAGAATCATCGCCGACGAACGTGCCCTGGTAACGCCGGTGAAAGGTACACACGTTCTCTACACGGAGAAGAAGATGAATAGTGGACTTCTCCCCCTCCACTCGATATCATTTTAGGCCGTTGGATATATTTGTTTTATTTGATCTCAGTCGTACACTCTCATACGTTATATTCCTTTTAAATCTGAGCACAGGATGAAGTTTTTCTTAATCTTGACCAACGTGAAATTAAGGCCCATTCATAATTTTTTTTACGTGACCAGCCCAAAATTCATATTTTCTTTAGCCCATTAGGATAATTCATTTCCATTTAATTGCTTTACCACAGATTTATCTTGGAAGATTATTATAGATTTAATTAGTACAGAAATTATTGATTATTATTGTTTATTTTCTATTTAATGACAACATAATATTTCTGTCAGTACTTGGAATTAATTTTCGGATAAAAAATATATATTTAATACTTTGCTTGAACCAAAATTTATATGAACACTCTTAAAATTTTCTTTTTATTAGTATTCTTTGTTTCCAGAAAAATCATTGTTTAATATCCATGAATATAATTGTTGTATAGAAAACTATTTAACATTTGATTCCTGAATAAAATGTTAACTATTAGGATTATTTTTTGTTGTTGTATCCTAGAATTGTTATAGTAAAAAATCACAAGTTTTAAATATCTTCGTATTATATTTTAGCACATTATATTCGGGTACATTACTTTTATTATATTTAGTATATATTTTGTGTTAAAAGTATATTATTTCTGTCCATTAATTTTCGAAACTAATTCTTTCAGAAAATATTTTTGTATTATTTTTATAATTAATTATTTTTGGATAAAAATTAGTTCTCCTTTTTTTGAAATAATTTTTGTATATTTTCTTCTAAATATAATAAAAGAAAATAATTTTTAGAAGTTATTCTTCGAATATAATTAATTTTTAGAAAATAATTTTTTCTGTTAAATCATTGTTAAGCGAATTGTTTTTTACTACTGATAAATTATTTTCGAATAAGAGTTAATTATTTTTAAAATATTTTTTGCATATTTCTATTAAAAATACTTTTCGGATACAATTAATTCTTTGGACAATAATTTATGGATAATATCAATTTTCTCTTTGAAAATAACTTTTACATTTAGTTATTTTTCGGATATAAATATTTTTTGGTATATTAAATATGTTAAATTATTTTCGAGTAAACTTATTTCTCTTTGGAAAATAATTTTATATTTTTTTTCTGATAATTGTTTTCAAATTTAGTGTTTTTTTTATCTATAGAATAAATTTATGAAATTCAAATTCGTTGAATTAGCCAAATTGGGTCATTGTTTAACGATGCCAACTACGACGTCGTAAGTCGTAAAACGATGATATGGCTTAATTCGTGAGAACCTTCAAAAATTACGTAAAATGCCGCTCCATCAACGCTTCCAGAAGATGCCATTGATGGAAAGAAGCTTGGTGGAAAGTGAGATCCTTCATATAGGGTAATGTTAGGGTTTTCGAGAGAAATGAAAACGCCTATGAGTTTTGGCAAGCCCTAAAGAAAAAGTACGTATGTGCGATTGTTTTTGCATAAATAGAAAATCAAGCCGGACAAGCAAGTGTCGAATCATGTAATCCATAAAGGGAGAAGAACTTGCAAGCCAGACAAAATGTATCCGATCACCTCAGTGCTAAGCAATCTCTCGCCTATTTTTTCCATCACGACTGTTCATGTGAACGAGTCGATAAAAAAGGGTTGTTGAACTGCCATCCATCTTGGTCGTCGAGCACATGACTAAAGGAAACAAGAAGATTAATGTCTTCAACATGGAGGAAAGTGCTGAAGGGCAGGAGCAAGGAGCCCACGTTGTGCATCACTGCAAGCAAGGCGGACAAAGCTTCAGCACTAGGAAGAAGCAGTTCAAACCCAATGGGCGCAAGATTCCAAGAGAGGGGTTTACCACATCTGTGGAAAGTTTTGGGCATTTCAATGCCAACTCCTATAGGATTTGGAACAAGGCACCAAATGGAGGTAAAAGAGGCGAAAGATAAGGAAAAGGCACGAGCACGATTAAGTTCTCATTTTGCCGCAATGATGGAATACAACGCGATGACAAAGGACATCGAAAGAGTGGTAGATCGACTCGGGTATGACTCACCACATTGCAAGACCAAAAGGGGTCTTATAAACTTCAAAGAGGTAGCAAAAGAGGAACAAAGAATATGAGGAACAATACTTACCTCGATGTCGAGGGAATTGCTGAGTATAAGCTAAATCTCGGAGATTGCTTTTATGATACTCAAGAACGAATTGTTCGTGCCAAGAATAAGGTGCAGTTTTGATTTGTGTTCTTGTGTTTTTGCAAAAGGACTTTGAAGTTATGTTCTATAGTAGTCGGGTCAAGATAGGCAAGAAGTGTATTCAACCGGAAGGTATATGCCCGATCATGACTTGTTATGCCTAAATGAGGAGATGAACTTGGTGTCCAACATCTTTGGCGCAAGAACAATGCTTTGTGAACATTGCTTGGTCAGGAAAATGACGAGGACTCCATTTTTTGTGGGGACAAGGTCAATAGAGTTGTTGGAATAGTTCATTCGGGATACTCTTTGTTATATGTCTGACTATGATCTCTGGCATGAGAGATTAAGACATTTAGGAAACTCGAAAATGGAACAAATAAAGAATATTAGTTTAGTGTCCAATATCTTTGGCGCGAGAACGATGCCTGTGAGCATTGCTTGGCCAGAAGAATGATAAGGACCCCGTTTTCTGTAGGGACAAGGTCAATAGAGTTATTGGAACTAATACACTTAGATTTTTGTGGTCCATTGAGTGTTCCTACTTGTAAGAGTATATAGTATTTTATTGACGACTACTCTAGGTATTGCTATGTATACCTCTTAGAGAGAAAGTCAGAAGCTCATGAGACTTTCAAGAGGTACAAGGCACAAGTTGAGAAAAGGTTAGAAAGACCTTTCGGGTGCCTAAGGACAGAAAGAGGAGGAGAATATACCTCCCAGGAATTGGAGAACTACTGCATTTCAGAAGACATACGTAGGGAGACTATGGTGCCGTATACGCCACAATAGAAAGGTGTGGCAGAGAGGAAGAATAACACTCTGATGAATGCAGTGAGGTGTATGTTGTCCCACTCGGATCCGCACGAGGTAGCGATGACCGCGAGTAACATACAAAACAGAATTTTCACTAAGTCCGCAGAATCAACGTCATCGAGTTGTGGAATGGCAGGAAGCCCGAGTTGGGCCATCTTCGAAAGTGAGGATGTAAAATGTACATATTAGTTTCTAATAAGTTGAGGGACAAGCTGGACTTTAGGACGGAAACATGCATGTTTAATAGATATTGTAAAAAAAATCCAAAGGGTGTAAATTCTTCCATCAGGAGAAAGACCTTATAGAGAATCGTAATGCTACCTTTCTTGAGAACGAAAAGGAGCAGACTCGGGATAATGAAGAATCCCTCACGATTCTAGGAGATGGTGGAGACAACTCTGGTGATACACTGTACAATACAGCAGTGGGAGTTGATGTTAAACAAAATGATATACCTTTGGAAAGAAGTGGAGGAACCCATTATTTCCACAGAGTATAATCGGCACCAAGAAAAGGCCCCAGAAAACATCCACACATTTGGATAATTTTGTTCTGTACGAGTGCGACGCGAAGTGTTACTCCGTTGGTATTCAGATAGAAGATAATATAGATCCTATTAAAGAAGCAAAGACTTCAAATGAGTCGAAATCATGGTCGGCCGCCATGAAGTTGAAATGGACTCAATCAAAACGGAGTGTGGGCATTATGTGATTTGCCGGAAGGTAAGCAAATACATAGGGTGCTAATGGGAATTCAAGAGAAAGTATCAGGTTTGATAGCTCTCTTGATAGGCACAAAATGAGATTGGTGGCCAAGAATTATACTCGACAAACCGGAATAGATTTTTGGAAACTTATTCTCCGGTGGCTAAGTTTGCGTCCGTTCGGGCGATCTTAGCGATGGTGGCATATATGGATTTGGAATTGTACCAAATGGACGTCAAGACAACATTCTTAAATGGAGAACTGTTAGAAGACATATATGCAACAACCTGAAAAATTTCAGGTGAAAGATCAGGAGAATAGAGTATATAAACTCCGAAAATCGTTGTATGACTTAAATCAATTTGAAATGACAGACATGGGTGAGGTCTACCATGTACTGGGCATTCAAATTAGTCATAACAGAAACTCAAAGAATTTGAGTTTAAGTCAGGAACAGTACATCGACAAAGGTACTGAGGAGATTTGGGATGCAAAATAGTAGTCCCGCACATACACCGCTAGTGATTGGGAAAAAGACTGAGTAAAAGTCAGTATCCCAATGCAGGGCAAGAACCATTCGGTGAGCCTTATGTAGAAGCGGTTGAAAGCCTAATGTATGCAATATTTTATACGAGCCCCGATTTGGCTTACGCGGTAAGCTTGGTTAGCAAATTTCAAAGTAATCCCTGGAGGGCCCACTGGGAGGCCATTAAGAGGATATTGTGATATCTGAAGGGCAAGGTACAATTGAGATTGACATACAAGGTTTAAAACACTCGAGGCAATAGGATGTGAATTTCGGCGATGATATAGACGATCGCAAATCCACCCACGAAGTTTGGCTCCGACACTTTCTTTTGGAACTAGGGCTCGATTCGGTCAGTGGATCTTTACTGATGTATTGTGATAATCAAGCCGCAATCATCTTGATACACAGTGGAGCCAACAGTTCAAAAGGAAAGCATATCGAGATTGAGTATCACTATATTCAGGATATAGTTGATAAGAAGGTAATGACAATGATCTATGTGCCTACGTTGAAGGTATTGCAGTTTGTACTTTTATCAAGCATTTGGGCTTGATAGGACTCAGGAATATTTGAGTCAATACGAAGTATTCACGGATGGTGAAACTTTGTAGTTAGACTACTCACGGATAGTGGGAATGCTAACATTTTATTAAGCATGTGGGTTTGATGTGAACTCAGGAATATTTGAGTCGGTACGAAGTATTCACAGATAGTGGAACTTCGAGATTTGATCTCCAGTTAGGCTACTCACAGATAGTGAGAGTGCTAACACAGTGACCACGTTGGTCAAGTGGGAGATGTTGTAGTGTGACCGTCGTGGTCACGCAGTCGCGGCCGTCGACGAAGCGATGCGCCTGAAGGGCGCCAGAAATGTCGGACACGGACGCGTATGAACAACCGCTGAAGGGGGCGGACGGGTGCGGGTACGCGGCTATAAAACGGACATGGACGCATCCCGGGAGCCCCCAATCGTCGAACGACACCTTCCTCTCCACCTATCAACGATGACATAGTTGATTAGGGAGATGTGTACTGAAAGGTTAAAAGACGATTAAGATTGAGTTCAAATTTTAGAGACATTATTTTTGTTATTATTTTTTTTTGTCGCGCACGTTCAAACATAAAATTAGTTAAATATAAACATAAACACCAATTGATCTTATACTAAATTCTTTTATTTAAAAAAAAGTAAGAAAAAGGATGTGGCAATGCACTTTAATTTCAGATTGATTTTATCTACACACAAGGGTGTAAGGAAAAAAATTAAAATATAAAGAAGTTGATTCGACTGGAATTAAACATAAAATAATCATTTTAGCCGCCAAATAAACGCCCTACATTAGAAATTTAATTTAATTGTTTTATTTAATATTATGTAACATATGTAAAATTACTTAATTAAATACATGTTAACACATATTACATAAGCTATAAACCATGGCGTTGGAAAGAAAATTCAATTATTGCCATTTTAATATTTGTTTATGAGGTAAACGGGGGGATACTTTGCTCTACACCCGATATAAAATGCTCATACATAACGATCAAAATCATCATCTAATTAGTAAGATATATTCGTTGTATAATAATATATGTTCATCGAATCGATCCGATAATTTAAAATAATATCTTAAATTAAAGAAATTATGACCATGAGATTAATGAAATTAATCAAATCGGTCTCATCACGATCGTCAAATAATTCGAAGGATATGATTATGATCTCGATCAAATTTACTATTTAACTAATAAAATATATTAATAATAATAATTGAATTAATCATATGGATAAAAAGTAATTTAGCTAATAAAAATATTAACAATAATTATTGAATTAATCATATGGATAAAAAATAATGTTATAGATCGAGTGCAGAACAATGTGTTCCATATATTTATTTTTCTCTTTCTATAAATATAAAATAAAATAAAATTTGAAAGATCCGAAGAAACTACATGAAAATATTTATATAATTTCTTTATTTTTTTTAAAATAATCCCTTTTATATTAAAAACACATTATTAGATCCCTATAACTTCTACACATCCTCACAAACTCTCCTTGTAATTAAAAAATAAAAAAAATAAACGAAGAGAAATTTCCGAGATGTAGAAGTTGCGTGAATGGTTGTTCTTCAGGAACGCCGACCAATATGTACAGCTTCATGTTTCAACTTCGCAAATGCTTCATTATTCATAGACTTTTCTTAATATAATTAATGTCAACTCCTGTCTTGACATGAAACGAGTCGCACCAACAAAAGGGAGTAACTTATTGTAGACTTGAGTAGGTTATTTTTAAAATGAGGAAAATAAAGATGCAACAAGTCATATTATATATTCGTCGATACATTGTTGTCATGCATCATAATTAAATTTATTATTAACTCGTGAATAACAAGATATTAGAAATCATTAAATTAATGAATGGTCATCGTCCTTGAATTATGCCGTAGCATCACGATCATGATTATTTTACCTATTCAACTTGTGAATTGTGATATAAGTTGATTTACATGATAGTCAAATAGACATCCCCTGAAAATAGATGCATTCCATTCCTCAATTCAAAGTTTTGTAAATTTTTTCGAACATTTTAAAATAATTTTTTTTAAATATATTGTAACTAAAAAATAAAAGAGAAAAAATATTTTACGATATTTTTTATATAATATATTATATTTCATTGGATTAAAATTGGTGCTAAATATTTATTTGTAAAATAACTTGTACTTTAAAATTACGAAGTATCCAAATAGGATCTTGGTGAAAATAAATTAAAGAACAAGTTGGATTATGAGAAAATTAGTTTCTTTCTATATTTAATATTGTAAAGACATTTTATATTTGTGATAAGCGATCTGTGTTTCTTAGTAAGAATTTAATTTATTTCTCATCACGAACAACTCTAATTATTTATATACGTATAATAATAGGGTGTGCTTATTACTATAAGCAAACTTTTTTTAATAAAACAATGGTAAAATAGGTATTTTCAATACATGGGGAGAGAGAGTATGAGAGTGGAAAGGTTTTTTCCTAAATTTGTATGGTCAACGGTAAGACATTTTGTATTAAATGATTTTTTATTGTCAAACAAAAATGGAAAAATATTTACAATTGAAATATTTCTCATGAAATAGGCAGCAAACATGTTATAACACCAATTAGGAAATTGTATAAATATATAATTTTTTTCGCTAAAAGATCGTTACACATCAATCATATCAATCTTTATATGATGGGCAAGTCATAGGAGTGAGTAAAACTGTCAAAGATAAATAGAAATATTTAACATATTAATGTTTAAAATGGAAAAATGGAAGTGTAATTAGAGGTATAAAAAAACCTTAAAATTTGATATGACAATTGACAATAATTACAATTTTAGATGTTTTTTACATCTTAAACAATCAAAGCGTTCTTTCAGACAATCGAAGAACCCATTAAAACCTGACCTAATTAACATTATAAATATATAATATTTTTAAATATTTTCTAATATATAATGATTTAATTGAAATCAGATTATATAAATATTAAATACATGTTAACAAAAAATAAACTATAAATGATGACATGGAAATATGAAACATGAAACTTATAAAATAAAATATTGCTTAGAATTTTCATAAATATAAAATTAATAAAAATATAGAGCTCTGAGAAATTGATAAATTTTGTATAAAGATATCTAAGAAAATTGGTTGATTTTTATGTTAAAAATATCACTATATTCGTTATTTTGTTAATTTCCTTTTTATTGAGGACACTTTAAATTATATATGAAGATTGAATTATTCAGATTATTGATTTAATTTATGTTATTAATTTAAAATATGGGATAACATGAATTTAGAATAAATTAATATTATATTCCCATTGGACTCATAAGTAACCCACAATATGGGTTTCAATTTTTTATTTTAATTGACCACATAATGAGAAGATATCCCAAATCGTCGTTTTTTACAAATGTTAAATTTCAAGCTTTTTGACTTCTTTCTAATTTTTAAATTCAACAAATTTAATTGGCACAATAATCAAATTTTATTAGCAGAGTTTCTTGGGAGCTAGTAGTCTCAAACCACTTTGATTTGATTAGTATTTATTTTCGTCGCACCTATTCGAACATCGAATTAATCATGTGCCAATAACCTAAAAAATTAATAAATTTGAATTAGAAAAATTTAGTCGGCATGATTAATTACATATTTTTATAATCGGATCGGAGATCGAACCGGATGTTCAACTGAGTCGCGATTGAACCGATTGGATCAGGTTCAACCGGATTGAACCGAATTTTATTAAAATAATAGGATAAATATATATCATAATTAATATATTAACTAGTATATACAAAATGTAATAATAACTTACTAATTATTAGATATAATATAAAATATTATTTGTTGTATGTTTAAAAAGTTAATACTTATTTAAAACAACTATGATTAATAGATTATTATCTTTTATTCATTATATAATAGTATTGATGTCAAATTAATTTATTTATTTTGACTTACTCTTAATTATTTAATTTTATATTAAACATTCTTGCTTTTTATTTCTATTTATTTTTTATTAATTCTTCTCTTATATTTATTTTGTCATTTCATTTTTCATTTTGCCTAGTTTTTCTTTTTTTTAAATTCTTTCTATTTCTTACAATATTTTTTCACCTTAATTTGACTTGAACCATTTTTTTAATTATTATATTATAAAATCTAATGCTTACAAAAATCATGATAATTAACATATTATTATTTACATAATACTAATAATCTTTTATTAATTATTTTAACCAAAATTGTTGCTAAGTTTCCTATTATTTTACTTTAAATTCTTTTATTTTCACATTTTCCTTTTTTTCATCTCCGTCTCTTTTCCTTATTTACTGTCATCTCATTTATTTCTTATTTCTAGTTTTGTCTTTCCCAATTATTTTTCTTCTATAAAATTAATGCTTACTGAAAAGTTATGTTGATTGATATTATTCTTATATTAATATGATATATTACTTATTAAATTCAAATTATTGTTACTTTCCTATTATTTCACTTAATTTTAATTTATTACCATATCTTTCATTTGTTTCCATTTCTTCTCCTTATTTAATTCTCTTTCCGCTTGTTTTCAATTTTATTTGTATTAATTATTTTTCTTTTAAAGATTTTTTTCCTGCCACTTTTATAATTGATTTTTTTCAAATTTGAGTTTGAACCGGATTTTCACCGGTTCGTTGGTTCACCAGTTTTTTTGGGTTCAAACCGGTTTTATATCAATTCCAGTTCTGCACTCAAGCCGGACCGAACTAGGCACCAATTAACGATTGAACCGGTCAGACCGGTCGATCCGGTCCGATTTTAATAACATTGTTAATTACACAAATTTTAAAATCGACGAAAACTAATAATTTCAAATTTGAATTTAATCAGTAGAATATTATTATATTTCTTAATTTAATTTAAAATTAGTTAAATGCTAATAGTCTTACATATTCTAACTTCCACTACTAAAGAAAAAGTTGGAGCTGTAAAATAAAGGAAGGTTCAACAATGAATGAGAGTGCCACTACTACAACTAACTGACTAGGGTCATGCCATGAGACATTGATTCTGGTCATGAACTTCCGGAATGCTTCTGCAGAATATATGCATTCACTTGGGCAAGTGGTCACTGCCAGGGTCTCGTGGTCTTCAAGTGCAAACATTGGCTGAACTCTGTGGAGAGCTGCTGGGGCTCCCCTGGCCATTGCATTGCCATGTCCAGCTTAAGTCTTGGTGGATATTTTAACCTCTAGTTTAGACAGGATTCTGAATGATGGCTAAGAATTCCAAACGCATATCTGGGAGATCACTCTGTCAAATATTTGGCAGCTTGTCATCATGATCACGCTTCTTAGAGGACATTTCCCCTTGTGGACCAGTTGATCAAATCAGCATACTATGTATGCACTTTGCAATATTATTATTGAACTCTTAGATCCTTCTTTCATATATAAAATAAAATAAAAAAACATACGGCAAGAGAGAATTGAATTATTGGAAGGAAAAAAAAACAGCTGAAAAAATTGCAGAACACAGATTTATGGGGACAAGTAACATCATAAGGAGTCACTTAAAGTGATTAATTAAACCAACTAGTGCCCATGCAGACACCTCATTAAGGATGACAACGCCTAGAAGCTTTTAATAAGTGAAAGGACTTTTGAGGATAAGAACAGTAAGATTTCAACATCTAACATTTTGTTATATAATAATGAAAATTATATTAGTTCTTTACTATATTGAGAGTCTGATGAACCTAAAAATGAATGATAAACTAAAAAACTCACAATTAAAAACAAATCTAGGACAGTCAAGTTGTGTGCAATATTGTACAATTATATTCTAAAAGCTTCTATCACTGTTGAGACTAATTATTCTGATTGTGATACAATTTTTTCTTTCATCCAAAGCAGTACAGCACATAGTATTTTTCCGGTTACAGTGGAAACATATGAAATAAAATAAGAGAAAGAGAAGCATCAGAATCTCAGTGGTAGAAATGATTGCCATTCATGACATTGTTAGCCTTTGGGAGCTTTTGATATTTATATAAAATATGAAAGAAAGGGAAAGATTTCTATCCATCTCTGAATTGTCCTTTTTGCCCAGGAGGAAAGTAAACTTCTTTTACATGGCTTGCTAAAAAAGTATTCTGCAATTACAGCTAATTATGTAGAATAAGGATCAATCTAGCATTCATTGCCAGCTAAAAAGAAAATATTCCCTTTGTCATGCAAAATTCCAGTTACATGTATCTGTTGCATTTGAGATTTACTTATGTTGGTTTGTAAGATCTCATACATTTATCCTGTTTCCAGAGAATTATATTTGTGGAGAAAATCAGGAATAAGGATCAATCTCAGCATTCATTGCCAGCTAAAAGGGAAATATTACATATCTCTTGCAAAATATCAGTTGCATGTATCTGCTGCATTCCTAACTTGGATCACAAAATCTTGTACACATCCTTTTTTTTCTCAGAGAATCATATTCTGCACAATAGTCTTGAATCATCATCCTTGTAACTCACCAGCCAAAAGTTAGAATCAGCAAGGGCAAATGTTCAGATGTTCTTGCCTTGTACTATGGATTAAAAAAAAGTTACAACTTTGACAAGACTAATCATCAAATAATGTCCAGAGCAAATGTTCATGGAGCAAGTATTTGTTGACAGGAAACTGAAATTAAAAAGCAACTGTGTATTTGTTCCAACATCTATGAAACTACAGTGATCATTGTTAACTATAACAGGCTCTGAAATAAGAAACCTGTCTATGAGATCAACCACCTCTATCACGAAATTATCATTGGCAAAAGAACAAGCATGTAATGGACAAGAAAAAAAAAAAGCAAAGTTTTGACCAAGTCTCACTGGTTCTTGTAGGCTTCGATGAGCAGAGAGAAGCCGGACGTCGTCCTCTGCGCCATCTCCTCGTCGACCAGCCACAGGCGGCTCTCCAGCGAACTCCTCGTGCGGAACATGAAGAGCGCCGCGCCCGACGCACCGCCGAACCACCAGCCCTGCACGTCCCACATGACGTCCACCGGCGTGTCGTCGACAAATATCGTCTGGTTGCCCCTAAAGTTCCACTTCACCCTCCGCACGTCGACCAGCCTCTTCTTGTCGACGCAGACGTAGAGCTCCGCGCGCTCGGCGTCCCAGTCGTCCCCCTTGCACCTGATCGATATCTCGTGCTCCTTCCCGTCGCAGCGGAACCGCGCCCGGGTGGAGTACAGGGCGGCGCCGCCGTGCACGCGCTCTCGCCGGCCGAACATGGCGGACGCCGCGATCGGCACCGTGTCCTCGAACTTCCTGATGAAGTCCCCGCAGGCGTCGCCGAGCAGCAGGCCGAACTCGGCGTCGGCGACGACGATCAAGTAGAAGTCCTTGACGGGCTCGGGCCCGGACGCGTACTTGGCCGCGGACACGTCCCAGTGGAGGCTGACGACAGACTTGCCGGTGACGAACGACCGGCTGCCCTTCTTCTTCCTCAGGTGATGGCAATTGGAGACCGACCCCTCCAATCTCGAGCTCCCGTCCTCGATCTCCACAGAAGCGACGGCGCTCAGGTTCACGTCCCTGCACCAGGCGACCTTGATGACCAGCTCCTTCCCCGTCGACAGCACGGACCTGTAAAAGCTGGTGACGGCGTTCTGAAGGGGGCGCTCGGAGGGGCCGGAGGCGCCGCCGCCGCTCCCGCACGCCGTCCCGGCCACCCTGACCGCGTGGTCGCCGAAGCAGGAAGTGAAATCCCTCATTGGCAGGGGAGGGAGCAAGGTGCCGGAGCCGTGGCCTGCGATCGACTTGCTCAGCATATGGTTCTGCAGCAGCTTAACAGGCATATGAAGCCTTGTGGTTTGATATGGAAGGAGAAGAAAGAGAAAGGAAACAAATTCGTGGCCTAATAAAGCAAGAGACCACCACAAGGATCTCCTCCTCTTTGCGCTAACATGGCATGCTTTTTTATATAGAAGCAAATGGTGCCATAAAAAAGGGACCTTTATGCTTCCCTCGTTCTTCCAATTTATAAGACTTCCTCTTCAATTCTTTTTGCCAGTTCAACTGCCGTGAATAAATATAAATAATAATTATAAGGGGGTTGAGCTTGAAATGGTATTATCTCATCTTGCTTTGCCATAAGTTGCCGATTTTTTTACTAAAAAATTAAAAGAATATATTTAAACTCATAATCTTTTAATTGATGAGTCGAGAGGTATGTCATTGCACCACGTTCTATATGATCTAGTAAGGTACTGAATTCGGAAAAGAAAAAAAATTAACTTGTGTTAGTTCTCATAATAGTTTAATTTGTAGCGAAAAATAATAATGCCAGACAAGAAAAAGAGAAACTGAATTAGTAGTAATAGATTAATTAATATAAAAAACTTGTGCTAATTAACTGTTGTATGGGTAATAAACATTCAAATTGGCTCTTTTAATCAGCCAATGCCAGAATAACTTCTTCTCATATTAATGAGAGGAATATGGCAGGACATCCATATTTATTTGGTCTAATCAGATGCAAAATCTATGAGATTTCAGTTACCATTTGTGGGTGTATCCTGATTTCCTACTAAGACTTTTTTCCTGTCAATTTTGATATCCCAAATCAAAGAATACTTGTTCAGGTAATAGTTATCATAGATTTTTTTAATACTATTTGCAGGAGAAAAAAAAAGTGATGGGGAAGAGTCGAAGAGACTCCAAATTCTAAAACCTTCAAACAGTTACACCTGTCTGCTGTTTGTGGCAATCACCTTTCTGGAATTGACAAGCCACTATGCTCAGTGGTCGCTTTGAGTCTGCAGTAGTTTGAGAACCTTTCAATGGCGGGAAGCAACAGAACAGTGTCCTGTTTCATGGAATTGGGATTTGTTTAAGCTTGCAGCAATTCCAGGTGGTGACTGGAGAGGAGGACATCGAGTCAAATTGGTGCAGAGAATGCAAGGGACAGTGACAGCTAAACTTGGGCATGATAGAACTAAGCAAGCTGTTTGCCTTAAACAATTGCTTGATGACGCTTCAGTATCCAACATCTGAAACTTTGAGTTCAATTCATCAGCATTACAGGGAAAGATGACTGATGCAGTGGAGCAATCAAACCCGCATTTGAAGCTTTCATGAAATCTCCATTTCTGTTCATGCACATCAGCAGATACAAATTTGGTGTATCCGATACTTAAAGCAATTTAAAATGAGGATTTCATCAGGTTTAGTTGCAAGTCCTGCTGTATTTTTATACTGCAGAGATGCCCTTTTTTATGCTGATTAGTTGTAACTTGTAAACAAATGAATAAATAAATGCATACTCTTTTTGGAAAAGCAGGATATCAGGCTTCACATACTATCATGATAACTCCTTTTGATTTGGGGTGTTACCTTTACCGAAAGGTAACTCCACATGCTACTTCTTCATTGTTCTGCTACTGCAAAATTGCAGTATGAATCTTAAAGCTGAATATATTAAATAAGGGGTTATTGAGCACACTTTTAATGTAATATATGTAGATCATGATAAAGATAAAGATCTGAATCCTTACGAGTATAAAAATTCTTAAAGTTATCCTTAACAGTTTTATGCTCTAGGAGTTATGAAAATAATTCAAGCTCTTTTTGAAATCAAGTAACTAGGTATGTTTGATTAGGGATGAAAGAAGGATAAAGAAGGAGAAGAAAAAAAAAGTTAATAATTTAATCACATTTAGTTACTTTTACAATGAAAGAAAATGAAAAAAAAATGTTTCTTCCATTTCTTTCAAATAGTCTATTTTTCTTTTAACTCTGAATTGAGGTGTTAAATATATAAATACATATATTAGAATATATTCGTTTAACAAATAATTATTTTTCTTTCTCTTTATTATGCCATCTACCTACGATTAACTCTTTTATCTTTATTCTCTAATATCCTTTTTCCACATTTATCTTCTCTTTTCTTCGATGATTGTCGAGCCAAATAAATTCTAAAAATTGATTGGTTCACAATTGAATGTAGACGAAAAATTAATAATGTCGAAATAAAGGCTCAAGAGTCTAATCAATTTGTGTAGTTGTTGGAGTTGGTGAATATTTAAGCTGGCCCGTATGGTAGAGATTAAGAGATTTACTATTTGTTAGGGTTTTGGACCCATATATATATTGCTCTTCAGACTTGATGTTGAGCGGTTGTAACGAAAAATAAGAATATAGTGAAATCTCTTTACAGGACGTAGCCCTCTAAAAAGAGTGAACTTGAGTAAATCTGTGTGTTATCTATTTTTCTGAGTTTTCTCTCTGTGATTTTCTACTTGTTCTCGAAAAATCCCATCACTAGTTGTAAAAATAATTATCGCAACATCACTTTTTTTCTTTTAATTGAATAATCCAATAAAAAAAGACTAACGTTATATCAGCCATGCCCTCGCGACATCTTCATGCAATTTGAGGAGGCCCCTAAGAGAAATATATCATGTATCTGCATTTCGAGATCAAGGTACTCATTTCGAGAGCATTATCGTTTTTTCTTTCAGTTTGATTTATCAGAATGCACTAAACTTTTGAATAACATGGTCTAGGCCAAAAATGTGTTTCTGAAAAATAGATAAAAGAATTGTATATTCTTGTAGGAAGACATTTCTTCAAAGTTATAAAAACAACACAAAGGTTGAGATGTGTGCAATTTGACTGCCAAATAGGACTCCATGGTGAGATGTTTGAAGCACGCGGATTGGTCATTCATTTTTCCATGATGTGCATTCTTGCCAAAAAATAAGTGGATTAGCACCAAATATATTTAATCCAGAGAGAGAGAGAGAGAGAGTACATGGATTGAATTATTGTAGACTTGAATCCGTCTTACACTTCCTCGGATTTCAGCAAAGATTACGGAAAAAAATTGGATGAAGACTAAGTGACATGCAGCCCCTCATAAATTGATGCTGATCCTCTCTTTAACCATTTTCATAATTAAGATCTTTTTTATTTTATTATTCGCTGCCTTGAGCATTCACAATCTTTGAAAGTAAAATTTATTATCTAAATTAACAATGATTAAAATATTTTATAAAAAAATATCAATATTTTTTAGCACGCTACATTCGCTACATTAAAATGTTATACGTTCTTTGTCTCCTATATTAATCAAAATTTATCAAAGAATTTTCTTTTCAAAATCATATAACAAAATGGAGCATAAAAAAATTGTAAAATCGTTATTTCATAAAAAAGAAGAGACTTTGCAAATTATGCTACAATATAAAATGGAGAAAAGAAAAAAAAGCTAAAAAAGATTTGTCAAACAAAATCCAAGTCAGAAGTTTGATTCAGCTGCACCAACCAAAACGTCTGAATCGGAATCGACACTAGACCACGTCTAATTTATTGACCTCCCACGATGGCGAGAGTGACATGCATTCATTATTCTGGTGGCCGGTAATTGCCAAAAATAAGCGTTGAACTTTAAATTTTCAATTGAGATTCATTTATTTCTTTATATTTTCACATATAGTTGACACTTTTTTATATATTTTTTTATAAATGTGACTTCGATGATACGGATAATTTAAGATATTTTGGACTTTGTGATAAGTAGGATACACTGTCTTCGATTTTTTGAAACGTTTGATCTAAAATCTATCATTAAAAAAATAAATAAAAGAATAATGAACATATAGAACAAGTTTTGTTCCGCATATATAGAGCGTCGATGTATAATTGAGATTAAGATGTGATTTAAATATTGTCGAATCAATTTTTAATAATTTAATTTAAGTGTCTCAATCTCAATCATAGATATGAAATCGAACGAAAGCAAAATCTACTTCATACTTCCCTTATTCTCAATAAATAAATAATATAAATTTTAAATAATTTATTTATTTTTAATTATATATTTTAAATTCAACGGTTCATAAAATAAAAGACACGATTTATCTTACTTAAGTAGAGTATTACTTCTTTTAAACTCATATATATATATATATATATATATATTATATATGTATAATGATTATGATTACCGATAAAGCATCACATCAATAAGGAAGGCTAAAAGTTAAGAAACGTCCAATTAAATGGAGGCATGCCCAATTATCCATCCTAGCACGCTATAAAGATATCCCTTCATCCAAGCGATGTAACTAAAAAAGCCGGTCTCAATCACAAGTAAGCCCTCAGTTTGGCCTAATCCACAAATACTAGAATGCTATCATGCTTTGCAAATGTATCTTTTTAATTTATATATTGTAGCTATATATGTTAGATATATAATTAGGTATCATGATTAAATTAATCATCTAATGTGTACAATTAATTAATTAATTACCAACAATTCAACATGACATATATTGATAAGAAATGGTTATAATTAGTAATGAAATAATTAAAAAAATGTTGAATAATTTGATGATTAAATTCATTATTCAATTAATAAATAAATATTAAATTAATATATGGATAAACATAGCATATTCAGTTATTCATCTGTTGTAGAGCAATAAATTTTGAATACCAATATTTTTTCTATTTTTTATTTTCGAGTCCTTGCAGCTTAAGAAAAGTTTTGACCGTTCTTGCCAAAGATATTATTAAATTAGTTATATTATTAAATATATTAAAAGCTTAATTCGATAGGAAATGTAAAAATTTTATATTTATATTCTTAACATTTTTTCTCACGTCTAATGTAGTTCAAAGTTCAACACGAAAATAATTAAGAAAAAAATTATTTTTTAATACAAGCAATATCAAGATTTAAACTCAAAAATTTTAATTTTAATATCATATTAAATGAGATGGTATAGTAGTTACAGTATTTTCATAAACTTCCATTTCTAAAGTGAATAAACTAAACAACTTTGTTTTAGTAAGAAATTATTATTTCGATAATCTGGGATGAACCTTTAAGAAAGAAGTTTCTATGTTTGACAAAAAGAAACTTTTGATCAGAAATTACTTTCTATAAAAAAATCCTATACAACTTTGTAAAGATTTTTTTTCAGTTTCACATTATCTATTGTATGATATTACAAATATAATTAATTTATGGATTAAATTACGCAATCGAACGACAAAAAGTAACTGCTTATCGAAAATTAATTTTCTCAATTTATTCCAATAACTATTTTTTAGTGCAGTCATAACCTATGATTTCTTAGTATAAATTGATATGTGGAAAATTTTAAATATCTAGTTAATTAATTTATGGATTCAAAAATATACCTAAATGTATAGAGAAAAGAGAGCCAATTTCACTAGATAGGCTCTTTAGAGATGAATGATTCGAAAATTCAGTCTGCAATCAACATTTTAAAGTTATTTTAATTTTTTAAATTTAATTATGAATCATCAAAATCGAATTCATTGCAAAGAAAAAAAAATCCTCCCAACCTCAAAAGTATATGGGATTGACATGAAAAATCCATAATTAGGACACCTTTGAGCCCAAATCCACAATTCTCATAACCAACTTTGAGCCCAAATATCACTCGAAAAAATCCACAATTATGATACATTTTTATTTGATCAAGTCCAAACACCAAATTATTACTGTATTTACTTGGAAAAAAATGTCATTTCAGATAAAAATTATTTTGATTTGACAAACAATAATGAAAAAATGGAGACAAAATGTTTCCGCTAATCATTTTAATCTCCCACATTCTTGCGTATTATTATATATTGAATAAACAATATATTCAAACCAATAAGCGATAAATAATAAGGAAATATTTTTATTGTTTCTTTTAAAACAAATAAAGATGAATAAAATGCTTTCTAACATGTTTTCATTTATGCAACACCATGGCCGGATCCATGTATAGATTAGAGGGTCATGTGACCAGTGACCTTGCTTATTTTTTAAAGTATAGTTGCATGTACGTGTAATTTTAGTGTTATTATTTTACAGGACATAATTATGATGTGTATTAAAATAAATAAATCACCAAGGATGCTTATTTTTTTCTTCTACACGTTATTTACTTGTATTTAATTGCTTATCATAAATAAGTTAAAGAATTTTTTACACTTAATTTTATGATCAAAAGGTTAACTGCAATCACTTGAAAGATATTAAAAGGAATTTTAAAATTTGTATATAAAGGTTTTAGATGGTTGCCATTAATCGTATCTTTTTCTCATTATCAAATATGTAAAGAAAAATTTAAATATTTTATTAAAATACTTGACCGAAACAAATGTGCGATTAATTTAGTATGAGAGGAAGACACTTTATAGATCATAGTCGTTGTATTCTAATGATGATCCAGGTCATTAAATTTGATTATGATGGTCTGCAATCAAATTTTAAAATTTAAAATATTTTTAAAAAAAATTGATCTTGAACCATCAGAATCGAATTTGACGATCTAGATCATCGCTAAAGAGCTTACTTAACGAACTCTCCGACGTTTTTACTTTTAAAAGTAGAAAGTCCAATTGCCAAAATCAAAATCTTTTTTTTTATCTTTTTCATATTTCTAATTTATAGGTAGAAAGTCCAATATTTATGATCTCTATAAGATCTTCAATAAAATTTTATGATTCTTATTCAATCCTCAATTTTGCAGCATCACGGGTAAGCTTAATATGAACAATCTTGGGTAGAAAATTTGAGAGGAAACATAACCAAATATTTTACCTATAACAACCTGAAAAAATTAAATGAAAAATAAACCTGGGAGCACATCTAACGAAACCCTCCCCACATTCCTCTCTCTCTCTCTCTTTGTCTCTCTCTCCTTTCCATGCCGCCGGTCAAAAGAAAGAGTTTCTACAAGCCACCGCCACACTATAGTTCGACCATGAAATGTCCACAGTATATACCATTTGAAAGTTCTCAATGAGACGAAGACATCGATACAAACTTTGCAATCTTTCGCGTCCTAAGGGAATGAGATCGAGACTAAAAGGAGGATAAGGAATGAGAAGACTCTCTCCTATTCTCCAAGAAAAAAAGATAGGTGATTCATAACCTAAATAAGAAAATTATGATTTTGAATTTGATCTTGTGATGTTCAAGTTTTAAAAAAAATTATTCAAAATGGAAATACAGATCTATACATAAATTAGGTTTTAATATCATAGATCAATAAGATCCAATGTTTATATTATTAGATACAAATTATCCAATTCTTTTTGGATTTCTCATCTCTGTTTAGAATATGCTTTTAATATGTTATACTTGTTTTAAAAAATAAATAATATATGGATGTGTAGCCTTTGAAGTTCTAGTTTCATTAGCAATTGATTTCGTCTTGATTTGGATCTAAAAAGGTATTATGATCCAAATACTAACTTTGGTGTCAAGTTGTCCTGAAGTGTAGCATCTCCCATTTGTAAAATATGTTATAAATTGAAATAGTTGAATTATGATACGAAATTTATGGAATAGATACAATTCAGTGTTACCTTGTATTAAAACTTAGAATGACCTGAAAAGATAATTTTACAGGGAGTTATGAATAATTTAAGGTTCAACTATCAGAACGTTTGATATGAAATAGAGAGACAATATTATAAAAATTTTTTAAAGGATAAATGATAAGGAGATAAAAATATAAAAAAAAATATATGTCAATCCTCTGAAAATATGTTTTAAATGAAAAATAGAATTATTCTAAATGAATACATGTGAATTTAGTTAGAAATTTTATATTGACACGATGTTAGATCTATCAAAGCTAAAAATAAATATCTTATTTGAAATTGTCCCAAAAGATATGTATTTGAGGTTGTCATTATTGTTATTATAAATGAATTTGAATAATTTTACTTGTCTGCCTTAATGATGAGTCACATTATTTATCTTTTAGACCTTAAGATAAAATTACATGAATAAATTATGATATTCTTCTGTGATTATTTTAAATTAATAATGAGATGTTATAATCTATACGACGACTACATAATCTCTCATGAGACATATATGTTTTATATCAAAGTTGGATTAGATTTGAGGTCACTCAATGCTCCTATTAAATTCTTGATCTAAAATGATTTTATTCTAATTTTACTATATGATTCATCTCTGATTTGAATGGTTAAAATTTTTATTTAATTCCATCTCTACTTGACATGATCAATGATTTTACATGGTTACTCAATCCTTTTCATGATTCTCCTAGAATCATCTTGATTAAGAAATATGAAATAATTATATGATGAAGCTAATGTCAAAATATCTTAAATGAATATGATCATTGTATTATTCATATCATGATGACATTCAAGTTATAAGAATTTATATGAATTCTAAGTAATATCGGTTCATATCATGACGATGTCGATATCATAAGATAAGACATTTATACGAATCATGATCATTGTCTTTTTATATTATAATGATATTAATGTTATAGGACTTTATATGAATAATGATCATTACACATTCATATCATGATGATTTATGTTATAAAATTTCGTATGACCTTGATAATTATTGATCCATAATATGATGTTATATATGTTATGAGATTTCATATGAACCCTGATTTTTATTGGTTCATAATGATGCCTATGCTCTATGAATGGCCCTATGATACATTATGAATTATAGAAAGAACATAATATTTAATTAGAGGTTGTCATTATGTGCCGATTGCTGAGAGTGATGTTATTAAATCTATGATGAATTATATTTAAGACTTATAGTGTAGCTGTAGCGAAACTATAGAGTTCTCGTTGTATGGATTCTTTTCCTTATGATTCACATGTATTCTTTCCTTGTGCGAACCTAAAGATGAATGCTCTTATGTAAAATCAGCCAAAGTCATAAAGTCACTAAATGTAATGATGAATATAAACAAAGAGATAAATATTAATGATGATGATGATGATGATGATGATGATGATGATGATGATGATGATGATGATGATGATGCAAATTATGCAATAATGATAAAAATAAAGTACACATGATGTAAGTTATGCAAAGTGCATATGTTGCAAGTATCAATGATGCTTAAAGTAAAGTCCAATTGATGCAAGTGATGCAACAAAAGTAAAGTATGATATAGTATCAAATTAATGACATGGTGCATGATCCATTTGATTTATCATAATGATGTATATTACAGATCTAAGAGTGATGATATCTGATGATGATTGATAATAGTCTCTATTCATTTACTTTCGGACAAATCTTTATTCATATATCTATCATGATTAATCCATGATCTGATCACATGATATATTATTTTATGATGCCTTATATCAATATGACATGATGTTTTCTTGTTTACTTTTCAATTTGTTCAACTATTGTGCTTCATATATTACGGGAGTACATCTCTCATGCAATTAAATTATGCAGGAAATTGATGATGGATGCGCGTGCAACATAGGATGTTCGTGATGATGTTGCAACAAATGGGCATTAGAGTCACTTTCTTTTATTTGTTTATATGGCATTAAGTCATATTTTGCAATTACATTAGTAAGATGTGAGACTCAAATATTATCATATGCTCTTAAACTTTTGCATTGTTTATATGTATATTTATTTTTATTCAATTTGTATATTGTCTTCCACGTATAGTATTAATTTTTTTTACAGTCAAAGTTGTAGGATCTGGAATGGCACCAAGAGAGGGGGGGGGGGAGGTGAATTGGTGTATTAAAAACTTTTACTCTCTGTGCTTTAATCTTAGTATATTATGTTAGTGGAAGCAAGCATATAGGAAAATAAACAAACAGAGAAGAGAGTAAAGAGAGAAAAACACAAACACAGACAAACACGAAGTTTGTTATCGAGGTTCGGCCGAACTCCTGGCCTATGTCCCCGCTCCGATCTTCTCCCACGAGATCTTCGGAGTTCACTATCTCCTTCTTCAAGGGCGA
>LTAE01000120.1:86018-115836 GCA_001647135.1 Pontederia paniculata | reverse complement strand
ATATATTTACATATTAAAGACTACATTATAAATATTTTAAATATCTATCGTTATTATTATATCAACTGTAAAAGAATATAAAATATTTATGCTTTTGCATAAATAATAATTTAGAAAGAAACAAACTTACTATTAAGTTATAAACAAATATATCAATGTATACAAAAAATTCATAGAATACAAACTCATACCACATACTATAGTAAATAACCTAATATTTTATAAATTTAACTCACAATCAACTATATTTATAAAATAATAATAAGATGTTGCTATTAGTGAATATAAAGAATAAATTAAATATAGAAAAAGAAAGAGAGATAATCATATCTTCTTATCCAAAAAGAAAATTAAGAAATTAAATCAAGAATAAATTATTATTTATATTATGATACATACTTTCAAAATATTGAATGCACAATTAAAGTTGATATCAATTCTTAAATTCAATTTATTTTTATGATTATGAGATTTTATTTTCTATCATAATAAATAAAAGATCAAGTAAAAAATTGATTGCAATTAAAATTATAAATTCAGGAAATTGGAGAAAGTAACATAGATGGCATTATGATGATCCAAATGTCACATTCTTCTTACTACCCTTTTTTTAATATATTTACATATTAAAGACTACATTATAAATATTTTAAATATCTATCGTTATTATTATATCAACTGTAAAAGAATATAAAATATTTATGCTTTTGCATAAATAATAATTTAGGATGAAAGAAACTTACTATTAAGTTATAAACAAATATGTCAATGCATAAAAAAATTATATAATACAAACGGATACCATGGAGTATAGTAAACAACCCAATATTTTATAAATTAGACTTACAATCAACTATATTTATAAAATAATAATAAGATGTTGATATTAGTGAATATAAGAAATAAATTATATGAAAAAAGAATGAGAGAGATTCATATCTTCTTATCCAAAAAGAGAATTAAGAAATTAAATAAATATATTATAATTTAAATTACATACTTTTAAAATATTGAATGCATAATTAAAATTGAAATCAATTCTTAATTCAATTCATTTTTTATCATGATGGGATTTTATTCTTGATCATAATAAAAAAACAATCAAGTGAAAAATTGGTTGCAACTAAAATTATAAACTCAGAAGATTGAAGAAGGACACATAAATGGCATTACGATCACTTCATATTTATAGGATGAGATAAAAAATGGTTACTTAAACTTTTATAACTTCTCTAATTAATTGTTTATTTATTTATCTTTTTTTTTAATTTATTATATTCAAATACATCAAGAGCATGTGTCATTTCATGAATGTGCCAAATGTCATGCTCTCTTTACATTTTTTTTTGTTTTTAATATAGTATAGATAGATTAGTTGGTGATGGAAATTCTATTTTTTTAAATTTGTCATTGGTTTTATATGACATATGCAATCACATAATGTTTCTTGGATAATTTTATATTATTTTTTTAGACCATAATTTTTTTTATAAATATGTTCATTTTATGATTTATATATTTATTTTTATATCTAATGAGCTATTTCTTCATGATTAATAGGTGACTTATGGATAATGAATATATACTGAATGAATTTTTGACTTGGAAGTTCAACAATGAGATAATTACATATTATTATAAATACATTTATAGGGAATCATGAATGACTTCATTACATAGAGAAGAGATGCGGATGAAATAAATACTACATGAATATCCTTTTCAATGTGTGAATGCTTTTAAAATGGAGCTAAGAATATTTATTAAAGGGGCAGAGAGCGTGTAGTACATTTTTAGCATAGTGTGTCTAGCGTACCAAAAAGTAACATTACTATCTGTACAAAAAATTTTGAATAGTATTCATTTGTACAAAAAGTGTCGTTACTTTCTATATAAGTGCACTACATTTTTTTCTCATTTATTAAACTATGTGAGAAGTTATTATTTAAATATGGTATGGAATCCAGTACTAGAATATCGAGGACAAAGTTGATATTTTTTATATATATACTTGATTATGATCTATTTAATAGAGTTGTTGGTGATTGTGTTTTGTGTTCACGTAAAATTATTAATAGGATATTTCATAAGTCTTGAATATTATACATGAAAATAAAAAATATTTAGCGCGAGATATTATAAAAAAATAAATATTTATATTTTAAAGTATTGAAAAAATACATATCATATTTTAAAATAAAGTAATAATTTTATGATAAAATATAAATTTTCTTTATATATTAATAATCATATAATATATAATTTCTTATATCGGGATAGTATTGGAAGCATTGATGACACGTTACAATTTATATTCTCGAAGCAAATCAAGCAAATCAATTACGTTATATATAGAAAGAAAAACTATTCTCACTTTTAATATCATAGTTGCATGTAATATATGTTTTATATTTTTATAAATTTGATATATATTTTATATTTGTGCTAGTTGGATGAGAAGAATTAGTACATCATATATTTTTCTGCATACTATGTATACTCTTATAAAAAAAATTAAAAAAACTTCATCAAATATCATAATTTAGTAATGAATCACATATAAAAATTATGACCAGATGATCGCGATCAGTTGTCAATTAATGATCAAGATTCTTCTTTAAATGATGAAAATATAGTAAAAAGGTATTGCTAATTGTGAAAGCTAAATTGACAAATACTATTCTTCTAATTTTATCATTGATTTCATCACACGTGATTATATAATGTTGTTTAAATAATTTTATATTATTTATTTTAATATGCTTGTTATAAAATAAGAGGATAATATATATATATATATATATATGTTTAATAGAAAAATTCATTTTCATTATTTTTATCAATTAAATAAGTTAAATATTATATTTATCAAATATTTTTTTATTTAATTTAATAGTTAAATCACTATTCGCTATTATTTAATCTCTTCAACGGGAATGAGAGATAAAATGGAAGAGGGGAATGAAAGATAACCAGAGGAAGAGCAACGAAATCAACGCCTTCTCATAAATGAAATTATCCTTATCATAGCTCAAGATTTGAAGAATAATTTTGTTTTGTAAATTGTACAATTATATGAATCAATCAAAAGAATCCCTAAGATAATTGTATATATATGATTTATATCAGTAGTATCACAAAGGTCAGAACAGTACCATCCTTCGATACGATTCATAGCAAAGCTTCACATAGAAACGAAAAATATAAATGAAAGATCTTGGCGCCGGGATGTTTTAGAAGTCAAACCCGTCATCAAATCCGGCGTCGTAGGCCGCAGCATCGGAGACCATATCGCCAATGAGAAGGCCTCCGAGGGCGCCACCGAGCAGCCCCGCGCCCAATCCCATCCCTAGCCTGCTCTTCCGCTGCTGCTGCTGCTGCTGCTGCTGCGCCACTGCAGGATACCCGTATCCCGCCGGTGCCGGAGGATAACCGTAGCCGTAGCCGTAGCCCTGGTGGTTCTGTGGTGGAGCCGGAGGGTATACGTAGCCCTGATAATTCTGCGACGCAGGCGGAGCATATCCGTAAGGTGGCGGCTGATGATATCCGTAAGGCGGAGGCGGCGGATACGCGGACGAGGTCGCGCCAACCGGGTACGCCATCACGGGTTCTTCCTCGCCCTTATTGGGCTTCTTCTCCTGCGGCGGGTAGACCATGGCCGGCGGGACGAATGAGGCGGCGGCGGGGGCCGGCGGAGGCCCGACGCGCTCGCTGAGGGAGTAGGAGAAGTTGAGGACGCCCTGGGGCTTGCCGGAGACGACGCGGCGGACCTGGTAGCTGAGGATCTGCATGGGCTTGGGGCCGTCAACGGGGGCGCCGGCGAGGAGATCCTGAAGCGGCACGCGGACCTCGCCCACGTTGCGGTCCCCGAAGAGCCGCTCTGTTCGGAGGGTGATCAGGAGGAAGCAGGAGCGGCCGGAGGGGTCAAGGTCGGCGGGAATGGGGATGCGGAGGGAGTAGTTCCATGTGGGATTGCGGCCGCCATCGGGGTCCGGAGGGGTTCGCTGCTGCATGCGGGGGTCGCCGGAGAGGGAAACCACCGCGTACACCGACATGCGGGAGAAGAAGTTGACGCTCTTGAGGTCCTTGGCGGATATCAAGTTGAGATCCAGATTGCGGTGCGCCGCCGCTGCAACGGCGGTCGTCGGGGTCGAGGTCGGGATCGCAGCCATTTCCGATGGGATTTTAGGAGGAAGGGGAGCAATTGATACAGGGAATTGGGAAGATGGGGGAGACGAGCGGGCGATTTATAAGCGGATAAATCGGGGCAGCATGGAAGTTTCCACCGCGATTTGGGTGTAACACCGTTACTTCTCTTCCGATACGTAGTTGGCACCTGAGAAACCACGAGAATGATCTCGAGTGGGTTCGCACGTGGATGCCGAGGAAGGTGTCACGTAGATTGCATGGCGGTTTCCTTTTCAGATGACGTTTGTAATTGGAGATGGACTCCGCGTCCGGCCCGGCACGGGCACGACGACAGTTTCGTGTCCGTGCCATGCCCAATCAATAAAAAATTGGACACGCCATGCCACGAAACCTCGAGTCGATAGCCCAAGCTCGATTCGATAGGCACGATTTTTATTTTATTTTATTTTTAAAATTTATACACTATATAATATATACATAATAATATATACTATATAAAACTTATACTTATGTGTTAATAGTATTATAATAAATTATTATTATATTATAATTATATAGTATGTTATAGTTGTGTAATATGATTACACTTATAATATATGTTAATTATTAAAATATTAGCTATAAAATAAATTGAAAAAATGTAAAAATAAGGACGACAGCCCGACCTTCAAAATTTACTCTCTCTCTCTATACATATATACTTACACTTATATATTAATAATATTAATAGATCTTCGCTATATTATAATTATAGATATTTGTAAAATAATATTACACTTATAATATATTTTTAAAATGTTAAAATATTAATTTTATAATAAAATAAAAAAATAAAAAAAATAAAAAAATAAGAATGACGGTTGTTCAATCGAGCACAATACAACACAGTCAGCACGATCGAAATCGTGTTGTGTCGGATATGTTGCCGAGAAAAAACTTCTAATACGACATGATACAATATAACAACACGAGCACACACTAAAATTTATCTTAAATAATAATTTAATTAGATAGTAATTTGATTTGATAAATATATTAAAATATAATTTATACAATCTTTTCATTCTTATAAGATTAGATATAAATATTTTGATATAATACAATAATTAATTTATTATAATAAGTGCGTCATGGCCTGCTTATAATGGTATCAACACCATCATAACATTGAAGTTTTCAGGGTAATGAATTCATCTGTCAAAAATTGGCGTTATATAACTTTGGCCCCAATTAAAAACAAATTCCGAGAGAAGGTAAAAAATCTTTAAACAAATAGCTTTTTTTTTCAATTTTTTTTCAGGATTTGTTTCTGTCCATAGCAAGAATGCCCAAGAATTTAGAACCATACATGCCGGATTCAGAAGCCATTTAAAGTTCATGAACACTTAAAATATTGGTTGAACTTATAATTTATTTTATGAGTTGTTCTAAACATCATGCAAAGCAAATTTTATGATAGTTCAAACGCAGGTATATTTAATCATCCATGAGACTCCTCATACCGTTCTCAATTTTATCTTTTTGGATATATGACAATCCATGATAATCGAAAGCTATAGGATTCCTATTCATTCGAATGAAGAAGTTTTACTGCATAATATAATGCTCTTTCATGTTAATTTTTCAATGATATTATGATAAACTTATGCTACTTGATGCAACTATTGTTGTCATCTTCATACAAGAAATCTGTACCAAAACAAAAACAGATTACTCGACTTGGCAAAAAGCATGCCACGCCTGGTAAAGTTAAACAAAGCTTAATTTGGTGAAAGGCACTTTTGTTGCGACTAGTCATGATAAAAACCTCTTTCTTTTGCTGTAGTAGATCAGGTCCTTCTGAAGGGGGTGAGATTAGGTCCAATAGCTTGCTTCTCTTCCTTGTAAGGCTGGGTAGATGGATCAGTGAGACTTGGCAGCCTCTGCACACTTCCTTTGCCTCTCCTAGCATTTGGACCTATAACTTCTATCATATACTTCCAACCATCTATTGGCCTCCTCCGGCTAAATATGTGAGTTTTGATGAAGCTAGCAATCTGCATTGAGCATATAAATGAAAAATGCATGAACATAACAGCTAAAAAATGACAATCATAGAAACAAAGAAGAAAGAGAACGGGAGTTTGGATACAGAGGTGCAGTACTATCAATATCAGTTGGATGTAACTAAGGTGTACACCTTGCCATACCTGGTACTTGCTAAATGCTATGCGGCGCTCAAATTCTTGAAGGAGAATGTCCTCTTCTCTCTGTGATATTTCCCAAATGTTTCCATCTGCATTCTTAGATGTTGTTTCCCAACCATCGGGCTTAGTTTTAAAATCAGAAGTGCCAGGAATCTTGGAGTTGTTGAGATCAATGTTTCCCGAATCAAAGATCCTACATATTGCAATTTACATTAACTTGAAGAGATCACCGAAGAAATTTAGAAAAGCTATACAACCAATGTGCTGAAATTTAATCAGTAAAAATAAACAAGACCCTTTCTAGTCACTTCTCTAGTTCTCCTGATCTAGACACTTTCCAGAAGATCTAATTGGCAATTTAAGCCCTACAAGATAGGTTAAATCTCATATCCTGAGATTTTAGATGTCAGATTTACATTTGTATAGAGTTATAACTCACGAGATTACGACTTAAGTATTTTTTACAACAGAAGGGGTTTCTAAAGCAAACGAACACATCCAGGATTCAAATCCTAAGATCAAGAACACATGTTTGTTAAATCTGACAAAGTTTTCACAATGATCAACAAAAGTGCAGTATACCTTATGTTGACATCCAATCATATTATTGTATCATCCATATTTCTTTGCTGAAGGATGGAACCATAAAAACAAATTTTGTTCACACATTGGCAACAATAAGGAAATCTCCACCAATCAGACAGTGATATTAACAAAAAGAACAAAAGCAGATCTCAAAAGAAAGAGAAAGAAGGAAAAGGTGGCAAATAATAATTCTCTCTTCCCTCTACTGGTTTTCTGGCACTGAAATACAAGGGTAACTAGAAAGTAGATGCATCTGTAAAGTGACTGAAGGAAAGTGGATCATATTATTCATAAATCAAAACTAGAGCCAATGCTACTTTTCTCCATGAGATCATTATAAGCTCAGCAAGAAGAACATAACAAAGACCAAATCAGATTTCAACAACGAATATCATCACTGGAATCTCCTTTTGCTTTCTATGTTAAATAGACTAGGGAAATGGTAACATTTTCTACGGGAATTGTGCATATTAAATGGCAAGATGGAAGAAACTAGCAAGCCTAGCAAACTGTTACAACTAAGCAGTGGCAAGGAGCAACTCCACTGGAAGTTAGGACGTACATCTTACTCTGTCAAAATGTGAACAAGATTATTTGATCTGCATCAGCAAAGGAAAAAGTGGGGGAAAGAATTTATTCTCATTCTTTTTTTTTCTGGAAACTAAACTACAGACTGAAGCTATATTTCAAAGTTCCCTCTACTCACCTATTTACGACTCACATAAACAACAGGTTCAACAACTAATTACAAGAATTTGATAGCAGCTACAACACACCACCAGCTGTAGCGTATCAGAACAGAGACAACTGAGACTGCGACAAAATGATTTCGAGATTATTCTACCTCACAACATATTCCCTTAAAATGTTGAAAATTTATCAGGTTGTCACTTCAAACTGTCGAACTGCTGAATAAAAAGAAACTACAACTATCTGAGCACCAATCGCAACAACACTCGTCAAATGGACTTGTTGCGAAGAATTTTTAAAACCTTAGAAGTTAGTTCATGTTTTCATAAAAAGATTTCAACTTTATCAATGTATTTTAGGTTCAATACGAACTGATCCACAAACTGGACCTGGAAGTGCGAAGAACCAGTACAGTGTAAATGAAGGATCTTTCACGGGTATTGAACTCACTCGGAACAAGAATCGAGAAGCCGGTCAATGTCGTCGCCCGCGTCGGGACCCCCGAGCTTGGCCTCCTCCATCTTCTCAATCTCCTTCAGCCAAAGCCCCGCATGGATCCTCTGCTTCCGAATCCTATAATCATCCGCCTCGGCATTCTTCCCCACCTCGCGCCGCTCCCCCCGCTCTACAGACTGCAGCTGGTGCTTCCCCTGTTGCCGCATCCTCCTGGCGGCCCGACGCTCGCTCCACCGCTCGTCCATCTCGGCGAAGAAAGCCTTGGTGTCAGCATCGACTTCAGCGATGAGCTCGCCGGCGGAGCGGGAGCCGGAGGCGGCGGGGGCGCCGGAGGATTCCCATGGGGCCCGGTCCTTGGAGGAGAGGTCCTCCGGAAGCCAAGCCATCTCCCAGGCGTCGTTCCATTCGTCGTTGCCAGTGGAAATGCCGGGAGGGGAAGAGAGACGAGGTCGAGAGGAGAAGAGCCTTCGAACGGCAAAGGAGACGAAGGACGGAGAAGAGCATGAAGCGGTCGCGACGAAGCGTTTGAGGGCGCGCCCGTTCATTGTTTGAGAAAATGCCTCAAAGACGGGGAAGATCGCTAGATAAATGTCTCCACAGTTTGTTCGTTTTCTCACATGTTTTTATCAGTGCCATATGTTAAATTAATTTTATTATGATCATGTTAGATTTGTAAAAAGAAAACTTGAACTCGACAAAACTCAACTAAAACTAAAATTAATTTGAATCGTCTTTGTTTGGAATTTTAGGTTTGAAATTAGAAAATCATAAAGAAAAAGTAACCACATAAAAGCTTAAATAAGTACAATAATTATTAAAATAATAATGATAAGTAAATTATTTTCATACAAAAAGTTCTATATATGTCACCAAAAAGGTATGATAAAAATTATGTATTTTAGTTGTGGATTTTTTATTCTTTAATTAATTTCTTTAAGTGATTCCATGTAATATCTCCTCAGCACACTGCACTATAGCTTATGACAATTTGCATCCACATACCATGCTAACATCACCATTTGCACTGAGAGAATTATTGTTTGTCATATCGAAATTTGATATAATGAGGATTGAATAAAATCAATTTGTAAACTCTTATTAATACACCGACTTTTTGTTAAGCAATACTTTGTACATTTCGAAATCAATTTTGATTTTCTTCTTAAATTTATT
Organism: Pontederia paniculata; assembly: GCA_001647135.1. NCBI lineage: Eukaryota > Viridiplantae > Streptophyta > Magnoliopsida > Commelinales > Pontederiaceae > Pontederia > Pontederia paniculata. The sequence continues at coordinate 106,597 of LTAE01000120.1, read as the reverse complement.
AATATTTGTTTTAATATTTACATATGACTATTATTTTGTCAATGTGATTGTGCTTTTTTATTAATCAAGTCTATAATGGGGCCAAATGTTTTTACAGGTCACGAAAGGATCTTTATTTTTATATAGATAAAGTATATAATTAGGATTAAGACTTTACATAGATTACTCACCTTTTTAATTTTTTTATAAGATTTGTTAAAAATAATAAAAGTGTACAAAATATAATTTAGTTCAAGTCAAACTCCAAGATCATTTTTAGCAACTATAGCTATAATTGAAGTTAAATTCTACATCACAATTATCAAAAAGATCAATTAAATCTTTAACACACACACATATATATAAATATATAGACGCACACATAAATATTGCTAAGTTGTTTAAGGTGCTGATAGTTAACTTGTCCGTCAAGACTTTATTTTGCTCTATTTTTACTTTAAATAATTTTCATTTAAAACTCAATTAAAAACTAACTTAATTAAATTTATTATCTTTTTAACATTCTTTAATCGTTCAGTCCTATAAAAATGTTTTTACTGTCTTCATTTTTTTTTACAAAAAGACAAAATTTTCTATCATAGTAATTTTTTTATTTATTTTATTCTTCATATCTTAAATTTTTCTTAGATAAGCCGCTGCTTGTCACAACCTCGTTTTTTTTCCGGGATATATGTTATGCTTTAATCTTTAATGTAATCCAAGCGATTTACATTAATTTGACATCTCATTTTAAATATTAAAAAATAAAAAGGGAAAAAAAGGAAATTACATTTTGAAATATAAAAAATGGTGTCACTAATGCAAAATATAATAAAAAAGTTGACAATATTGAGATATTTTCTATTAAAAAAAATTCTGGTGATATAATAAGCAAATTTAGAAGATATATTCATAGACTAATCAATAAAATATATACATACATTGTAAATTCATAAATTACAACATATAGTTCATTTTATGAAATAATATAAGAAAATATTTGAGTAAAGATAAAGGATATATGCTAAAAAAATATAAGTATGCATGCAATAGATAAGTATATTTCTATGCTGTACTTTTTTTTTGGTCGATTATATGCTGTACTTTTAAACTAATAACTAGAAATGCATAGTGTACTATTTATCAGTAATATTATTAATGAATTAATATGCATTCATATAATATGGTATAAATTTTATTTTATGTAATAATATAATTAGATGATATTTAAGTAAAGATAAAGGATAAATAATATAAAGTTAAAAAATGAAAGAAAAAAAAGATAAAGTAAGCATAGGAAAAAGGAAAAAAAAATACAAAGGCACGCACGGAGAAAAAAAAGTATTGGGACGAGAGGGAATCTAATCAAATACGGACGGGGAATCGAACCAAATACATCAAACTTAAATGCTTGACCTCTATCCATCTAAACAATCGATACTAACACTATGTAATAAGATACTTTTAACTCTTTTCGAAGTTGGTTATTTAAGTATTCAACGTGATCGAGCATAACGTTTTTTTATCAATATAAGATGTTGCTGCTTAAATAATAATATTTGAAAATAATGTTTAATAATAACGAAAATAGGGAAAGGGAGTGCGTAGGAAATACTATTTTTTAATTAATTTTAATAATTTTTTTATACATGACAACCGTCCGATCTCTAGCATATTATATTTTCAATTTTACCATATTCTCAATCATTGAATGAAAACAAATAAATAAAAGAAAATTTTCTTTTAAACGATTGAATGAAATCTAATATCAAATAGAATATTAAAAGATAAATAAAATAAATTTTACATATAATTTAAATATTAATTTAGTTTTCTATACTTGAGTGCACAATATATTATTTTTTATAAACTATTTTATCTAAAAGATTATTTTTTATTAATATAGAAAATTGTATACACCAACAAAAATTAGATGGAGTATTTAATATTGGTGTAGTGTTAAATCGCTCCTTTTTATTTAAAAATTAAAAAAAATAATTATAAAATATTTAGAATATCATTTGTTATAATTAAGCATATAATTCAGGACGACTAGGTGAGAGATGTTAAAAGAAATAATTTTATGAGAAATATATTTTCTTTGGATACCTTATGTGACAAATTAATGCATATATTTTCTTTTGGTTCACGAAGATATTTATATTACTTATATTTTTACGTAAATTAACAAAACTTATTCATTTAAAAAAACAATTCTTAATATATTAGTATTTCATTTCTATAGAGAAGGCATTATTGACGGCTGAATCTAATTTTCTTACATATTTTACTACTTATAATAGTGCCAAAAGAAATTTGTAATTTTTAACTAGGTAACAAATGGGCTCAGCCCAGCCCACATCGTATTAGTTTCGCGATTAGGGTTTTACTACTATAAAAACCCATCTCGCCGCCGTCATTCCATTCTCCTTTCGTTGGCGCCTGCGAGAAGACTTCCCCTCCGGCAACAATGGTGCACGTTTCTTTCTACCGGAACTGTAAAGCCTCTCTCCCCACTGCACTTTGATTACTGCCGTGAAATTTTGATCTTGATTCCTGTTTCAATGTCCTTTTTCTACCATTATGATCTCTGATCCTCTGTACTCAGTTTACAATTAATCTTTTTGTTCGTCTGTTATCATACATACTGATTTGGAGGTGTTGATTCTGCAAAAAGATTAGAATTTTCGGTGTTCGTTACGCTCTCAGACATAAAAAAAGATGATCTTTCATGAACTGGCTACGGTTTTGAACTTGGCGATTTTAATGGGTTTGCGGCAGATGGGAAGACCTTCAAAAAGCCCCGCCGTCCGTATGAGAAGGAGCGGCTCGACTCCGAGCTGAAGCTGGTGGGCGAGTACGGGCTGCGCAGCAAGCGTGAGCTCTGGAGGGTGCAGTATGCGCTGAGCCGCATCCGGAACGCGGCGAGGGATCTGCTGACCCTTGACGAGAAGAACCCACGCCGGATCTTCGAGGGCGAGGCCCTGCTCCGGAGGATGAACAGGTATGGTCTTCTGCAGGAGGACCAGAACAAGCTCGATTACGTTCTCGCCCTCACCGTTGAGAACTTCCTCGAGCGCCGTCTGCAGACACTTGTCTTCAAATCTGGGATGGCCAAGTCCATTCACCATGCCAGAGTCCTGATCAGGCAGCGCCACATCAGGTACAACATAGTCGCTCAAAAACTGTGTGATATACATCTGAATAGTTGTTTTTGTTTTCTCTTTCATGGTTAATTTGATTTGTAAAATGACACAGTTCATATGCATCCATCTTTGAATGTCTGGGGTTTCATGCTGGTATAGTTCAACCACAGGACATGTTTAATTGGGACACATGATTATGAGTTTGCATTATGCATTTTTTGCTTCTTTTGCCTAACCATGCATGCATCATGTATGCAAGACACAAGTGCATTCAATATCTAGTATTTGACATTATGTAAATGTTGGATCTTGTGTGTGAATCAATTAGCTTGATGCATGTCCATTTTTATGTCTTGGTAAAGTTGTACCTTGTAACTTCTGTCTACTTTATAATTTATTTTTATTTGTGTTCTTAATTTTACGTGACATTGTTCTTTGCATCCATGGCCTTTTATTTTCATTGAATTGTCTCTCATTTCTTTATTTTCTAGTTTCTTACCTGTATGATATGGCATGCATCAGTTGATTCTTGCTCTTACTCAAAAGTATCATTACACATTAACTTTTGTAGTCACCGAATACTATTGGTTGCCTAGGTTATGAAAGAATTACCTGGTTGATATTTTACTTCTGAAAAAAGTTAATTTGTGTTACCTACATACTAATAATCATATAGTAGTATGCTCTAAAAAATAAGTATATGAACTTACATATTTGTTTTAACTATGTGAATTACTACACAAATTTGTAGGAGCCTCTTACAGTTGCATTTCTTTATTCTAAAAGTCGAACGGTTGTATTGGATCTAGTTTGACTTTGTTTGTTCTAGGGTCAATTTATCTGATCCTCGTTCAAGGTCTTACACATAAACTTTAATTGAATGCATGATTAATTAAGCAGTTTGAATGCCACTATCTTTTGTTGACACTTTGAATGGTCTCTTGTTTTCAGGTTACCATTCTCCTTACTTAGTTTTCTTCTCATGTCTGTTTGATTTGTTGGCTATCTGCCTTTGCTACATTGTGTTGATTGATTAATGTTATATAACAGAAGTTATTGGTTTTCTCAAAAATTGGTTTCTTGTTTCTACATCGTGATTTCAAAGTTTATCTGGTGTCCTGTTTGAGATTTCTGTAACTGATTTATCTTAATTTATGATGCATTCTATGATTTAACTTGTCCTTTAGACATGGCTAGCTACTCAGGAATTAGAATTGATATCAGAGTTGTCCTTTTTATCTGTTAATGGTCCTTGCGGCATGTAGTGGTAGTTAATCAATGATTGCTATCATCTTTTTGATAACAAAGTACTTAAAATTTTACTGTTATCCCCTGGAACAAATTAAGTTTTGCCGTCAAATAATATCTAAGTAACACTAGTTTTTGCTTCATGTTTTAGACAACTTATTGCTTTTATAAGTCTATATAAATGTTTTTGTATTGTCTGTGCAGAGTTGGGAGGCAAATAGTCAACATCCCGTCATTTATGGTCAGGGTTGATTCTGCAAAACACATTGACTTCTCTCTAACAAGTCCCCTGGGTGGAGGTCGTCCTGGAAGAGTGAAGCGAAAGAACCTCAAGGCAGCTGCCAAGAAGGCAGCTGGTGGCGATGGTGATGAGGAAGATGAGGAGTAGATTATCACCTGTTTTTGCTTAGTTGAATTTTGTTTTCCTTCAATGTAGCATTATTTTTGCTATGCAAGACTCTTGCTCTAGGTAAGTATATTTAGGGAACTTAAGTGTTTGTTACCAGGGATAATGAGATTCTCTACTTTGCCTAGTTTTGTCTTCCTGAAATGACCATATAAGCAAAGATTCATTTTATTGTGATTTAATTTCTCTATTTATTGATCTATCCACTTGCATTTTTCTCTTTCTTTTTGGTTACTATACTGAAAACTTATCAGACCTATATTTGGAGTATCAAATTGAGGTGACAGCCATTTCTTTCAAGAGGATCTGCCACTTTTGTAGTTTTCATTTGCAGCTTCTGCACACATTAGACTCCACGCTTCTGAGTTCTATAGTTATCTTTAGTCACTTTACCTTGAACATAGAATGGAAATGGTTTCATGGAAATCCTTCATCCACTTTATTTGTGAATATAATAAAAAAATCTTAAATTTTTATAAAATTATTAAATTTTAGTTCGAAATTTATTGATATATTTTTTTAATTCACTGTTTTAAGACTAAAATTATTAGTAACTATAGTTGGTTACATGAATTTATACTCGGTAAATGGCTGTTTGCTCGGTTGAAAATAATTTTTTTTAAAATAATTTGCATTTAGAAAAGACCATTGCAAGATAAACAGACATTGAATTTGCAGTGAAATAATTTGCATTTAGAAAAGACCATTGTAAAATAAACAGACATTGAAATTTTTTTCCCTACTAATTTATGCAACAAAAAATGTTTCATGAACGAATAATCAATAGTTTTTTAAGTAATCGAGTTTGCAATTTGAATCTCTTTGCATACATTTTAATTGATGTGAAACTTGAAATATTTTCAAAATATAAGAATAGATATTTTATAGTAATTTTCCTTGAACATCAGTCATAGTTCCGTAACATCTTTCATTGCAGGAAATGAAAATAGTAGCCTGTCTCAACATGCTGCTAAATCTGAAGGATTAACAAAACTCGATCAGTTCTAAAAAAAATATCCATATCCTCTTATAGAACCCTACATGAGAGTATGAGACAAAAATGTGACCTGGCTAGTGCAAAGCAATAAAAAAACTCATATATCCTCAAAGGAGCTTGAATACGTCAGAACAAGTTGCAACCATTGTTGATAATATTATCCTCCAGGCAGACATTAGACCACCAGCCAAAGCATATGCAACATACTCGAATACAATCCAAAAGACCATATCCAAACCTTGAACTACACGGGGAGAAAGTCACGAGTCTCCCAAGAATCAATCAACTCGATGAGAAATGTAGGCATAATTTTTTTCCAAGTTTTAAAAAAATTATAGTAGGATATTTTTAAAAAATGTTTTATTATAAGTTTTTTTTTTATATCAAAAAAAATTTTCAAATTTTTCGGTCATATTTTTAAATGAGTTCAATGAAAGTGCTCCTTAGTTAGGCAGAAAACATCATGTTATCTATCTTCTTCATACGATGTTATATCTACGATCGATATTAAATTTTATTTCTTCTAAAATTTTTTTGTCCTAAATCTATCCACCGTAGATTTAATATCATACGATTGAAAAAGTAGGTAACATAGTGCTTTCTACTTATCTAGGAAGCACCTACAATTTTTTGCTTTTTAAATGAGTTCAATGAAGGTGTTCCCTAATTAAGTAAAAAATATCATCTTACCTATCTTTTCAATCGTATGATGTTATATATACGGTCAATATTACATTTTCTCAATCCTAAATCTATCCCCAGTAGATTATACGGTTGAGAAATAGAAAAAAAATGAAATAGAGAAATTTTATTAAAATAAAATAAAGATAAGAATAAATAATTATTTTATGATAATTTTTATCTAATAAATTATATTTTTATTCGATATAAAATAATGTCAAATATTTTTTTAAATAGTTCATAAATAAAAATTATTATGATGTAATGATTTAAATATTTTAAAATTACATGGCATTCAAAGAGGCCCTGATTATCAAGTTATAAGTTATGATGAAAAATAGGTGCGAAATAAAATTATCACCCTTCTAATAAAAAAAATTTGAGTTTAATTCTCGCAAATAAAGCTCATGTATTTCTGCATTCAGTAAAAAAAATAGAGAATATGGGTGACCAAGGAAATATAGTCATGCTCCACGATAAGAGATTTGATGATGATCCAGGTGAGATAAACATTTTAAAGAAAAATGTTGTTTTATTGTGTACAAATATTAACATAGAAATTAATTGTATTTTATAAACACGTTAAAATAGAAGCAAAACATTACAACAATCAATTGTTCAGAGTATTTTATCACGGTCCAAGTGGATATTACAGAATATGGGTCATCCTAGAGGTCATATCATAATATTGAATTTCAAAATTATCACTATGAAAAATCTGATATTTAATTAAAATTAATCAAACTGATCTACTTTTCATCCAATATGATGAATGATCTGCGGGTTAATTTGGCATATCAGAGTCGTGCTCAGCACCACTTCAATGATTTTATAATAATATATACTAAAAGGTCTTGAAAAATTAATCGAATAAATAGCTATTCATAAGACATTGTGATGGATAATAGTAGATAAAAGATTTTTTTTATTACGACTCTAAAGCACCGTGTGACTGAAGAATAAGATATAAATTAAGATATTATTTTTCACTTTTTTCATCAAACATCCAATAAACAAATTTAATGTTGGATTACACTAAAAACTTTGTATTTTATATTATAAGAGATTTGAGATTAAAATTGTAAGGATTCGTGAGGATAAAAATGAAAATTAATTTCATATTAATAAAATACGAAAATGATTATAGGCTTATAAATAATTATTCTTTTTATTGTTAAAGGTATGTTTTAAAATTATGAAGGTCATGAATTTAGAGGGAATAAATTTTTGAATGATAAGAGAATCTTATGACTCAACTAGGATGCATTTTAAATTCGTGTTGATCATAAACTCAAAGTAAATAATATTTTGAATAAATTAAAAATATTATAGATAAATTAGAATTTAAAATTAGACGATGAATTAAAAATATTTAATTCATCTGGTGACCAAATCGAAGCCTAAATGAAAATTGATAATAAAATGATGGATTATTATAGAGTTGTTTTGTTGTACAGATCCTCTTTTTCCAGTTTTTTGCGATGAAAATCATCAAAGTACCATAAATGATTATGATTGGATGAGCTAATCGCTAAAGGAAAGGCAAAATATCCTCAAACTCGGTCTTGTATAAGATAATAATTTAATTTGTTTTAGTTTGACATTTGGTGTATTTTAATTTTCTTCTTATATACTTTCATCCTAAAATATTTTAATTTATACAGAAGACTCCTTAACTCGTCGTTTTTTTTTATTTAAAAGACGGCATGTCAAATTGCTCCAAAAGTATAACTTGAATTAGTTTAATATTAAAAAGTTGGAACATAACAAAACATAAGGCAAGTAGTTGAGTTTCTTGCTGAGTCAAAGTCTTATCATCATTTTCCACTTTTTCTCATTCCAACTCCCAAGGCAACATTTATAATACAGCACTTATTTAGCTTCCTTTCCTATGGTTAACTTCATATTTCATAAACATATATATATATATATATATATATATATATATATAAAGTGTAATACATCAGAATAGAAAAAAAGAGATAAAGCTTACTAAAAGAATTGTATGACCAAATAGGAATAAGGAGGCACTGTGAAGCATCATTAAATTTATAACGATAACATTATGAAAAATTACAATATAAAATATGAAAATTACGACAATGCAAACAATAATATGCTTATTTAACATGCAACCATTATAATATGAAATATGGCTTAGGGTGTAGCATGTCATCCTACTTTTGCTTTGTTTTCTTTCCTTTTTTTCTCCTCAGGTAACCAAACCAACCTAATTAAATTTTATACTCTCATAGGTTGTTCTTAGAAAAATCCGAAGTGGCATATATCTAACTTTTCTTAGGAATTATGACTAATTGAAAATGGCTACTTGTATATCTTATACCTTTTTTATACATATTATTTTTAGATGAATTCATTTAGTTTAGAACAATGAATCATACGAGTTTCAGCCCTAAAAGTTTCATGAAGTAACTACGAGGCTACTTTCTTTATTTTAATAAGTTATTATTAACAATTAATAATGATGTTACATTAAGGATAAATCCCTTCAAAGGAATTAAAAAAATATATTTAAAGATAATTTTGAAACATGTAAAAACTTAATTACAGGTTAAGTTTTTGTTGTCAAAAGGGAAAAAAATGAATATCTAATATTAACTTTCATATTTAATAGTATTTATAAATTAATATAATATTAGTTTTACTTACGTAAAATGACATGGCAAGGGAACTGGAAATTAAAAAGAAACTTAGTTATAACTGAAGTTCAAACTTTAAAACAAAACTATTTAAATACAAACTGAATATCTATTTTATATAATTTATTTTATATTAAATTAATTTTTGAGTGGCAGTTGTTAATTTTTTTTTGTGTAACTGACCACACTTGCCATGCTCGATATATTTATCTTCCTTATATGCATATATAAATAAGATTAAGGAATACTTTTTATATAATTTTATTTTTATATTAAATTAATATTTGAGTGGCAGTTGTTAATTTTATTTTGTGTAACTGACACCACACTTGCCATGTTCGATATATTTATCTTTTTCTTGTATGCATATATAAATAAGATTAAGGAAATACTACTATAATTATGTTTAGAAAATATGGATAAATCCCTTATAATTCTTTATTTTTTTATCAAAAATAAAAGACAACTTTTTCTTGTCTTGGCTTCCTTAAAAACTTTCCTCTCTTACAAGCGCCGGCGTGTCGTCTCTTATTCGTGTAGTCGTCCATTTGAAAAAAAATCTTTTTTTTCCCTTCATCTTCGTCTCCACTTCCTCTTCGTTCTTCTTGTTTCCATCGCCATCCCAGTCGCGGCGGGAGCCTTAGAGATCGCCGGAGCCCTAATCTTCGTTTGTTGGTTGAATCGTTGTCTGGGGATTTTTGGTGCTTTTGGGGCGCGGATTTGGGTGGGGGCGAGAGTTGTAGTAGATGGAGGAGCCGGGCCAGTTGAAGCGGGCGCTGATTGATTCCCTCGCCGGAGCCATCTCCGGCGGGATCTCCCGCACGGTCACGTCGCCGCTGGATGTTATCAAGATTCGGTTTCAGGTTCATTTGCGATTATGAACTTTTCTAGTTTGTTTTCTTGGATGAAATTGTAGTACTGGAAAAAAAATGAGTTTTTGCAACTAAGAAGGAGGGGGCTTTCTCTTAGTTCGTCTAAGTTTGGCTTCGATTTATTGCGGATTTTTTTTTCTTTTGGACTAGTAAGTAGGACCTTGTTGAAATCCGGGTTATCTTTGCTGCCGTAGTAAATGAGAGGTGTTTTTTTTTTAGGTTCGTAGTTTTAGTTCTTATGTTCTTATTTAAAAAGATTTTAGTTCTTTGAAAAAAAGATCGTTGGTGTATATGATGTTTTCATCTGCAAATGAGTTCTGGAGGTTGTGATAGTGCAATGTGCAAGGAAAAGTAGTGGCCACATAAGTTGCCATACCTTAATATCTGGAGATCAATCTTTGTTTGTTTGATTCTAGTGGCCGTGGGAGTTAAGTTGTGTTTCACATGGGCCACTTCTTCACTTAATTCAACTCTGATAGAACTATCTAACATGCATTAGCATATTGCTCAGTAGATTTCTTCCTCATCAAAATGACTTAAATTGCTGCTGTTCAGGTGTAGAATAGAACAGTTTCCAATGCACCAACATCGTACTCAATAATATATATACAATGGTTCTTACCGATGAATGTAATGTGTTTTTTAGGTTGTCATGTTATTATTCACATGTGTGGTAGAAGATATCTACCCTTCATGCTATAAAACATTGCTCTTCATGAGGAACTTCATAAAGGATGTCCTTTTTGTTTTTCATTTATATCCAATACCTTAAATTATGAGCCTATTACATGCTAGCCAATTTTCAGACACTCAGAATTATGCATTTGCTTGGGTTTTAATTTTCAGGTTCAAATAGAGCCGACGTCTTCTTTAGCTTTGTTGCAAAGGGGATATTATAGACCTTCAAAATATACTGGAATACTGCAAGCTTCAAAGGACATCTTCCGTGAAGAAGGTTTGCCAGTATGTACCAGTTCAAACATTGTTATTTTCTTGTTGATACCAACATTTTTCTCTCCCCCAAAAAAAGACATTTCTTTCCATAATGTTTAAATTTCACAAGCACTGTGAGCCAAATTTGAGGATATCTTGGCACAGTTGCGATGCCAAATATGTGGCCTGTTTTTAATGGTGGTACAAGAAACATGGCAACAACACTGATAATAGAAAAAGAGGAAATAAATACTGAAAGGAACAATGTCAAGATTAACGTGAAATCTCCTCAATATTGTGCAACAGATGGCTGATCTCCCCATCTGAAAGGAGGGTGAACAAACTCTATACTGAAATTGACCAACATAAGAAGTCTAGATATACTGATGTGCTTTGACAGGCGTACAATCATAATTTACAATTTTATATTGGTTCTCACATGTTGATTCCTATATTTGATAGATATGAGTATATAATCGATTTTTCTAAAGAATGAATATATAATGGAAAAATTCAGAGTTCCAAAATGATAAGTGATGATGTTGCTTTCATCAAGTCTTATTGGGATATGTATCTTGAAACAGGGTTTCTGGAGGGGGAATGTTCCTGCCCTGCTATTATATATGCCTTACACTGCCATTCAGTTCACAGTTCTACACAAAATAAAAACATTAGCAGCAGGGTCATCCAAAACAGGTATATATATATAGATTTTGAAAAACTTTGTATAGTCTTCTTAAGCAAAGATCTCATCTTATTCATTTGTGTTTTTTTTATTTCATCTAGTTATCTTCATGCTGCTTTTCGCCTCATGTTTTCCACCAAGTTCTTCAAACTTCTTGCCTTCTCAATGGTGTTCATACTTTCCCTAGTATAACAGTCTGGGACGTGATGATCACAGTGGCTAACGAAGGACTGCTTTATTAGCAAAGAACTAATAGATACTTATGCAAGAAACCTTTTCCATCTAAAGAAGAATGATTTTTTGAGTTAGCTTATGATGTCCAGTTGAAATGAAAGTAGGTAGAAATCATCAATTGGATATCAGGTCTACTGCATGCTTGTTATCCTATATGACTTGCATCCATTTGTCCTAAGCTTAGACAAAATGGATAAGTACTTTATTTTCTTATAATTTGATTTTTGCTGTTGAAGATAAGTGATGCTTTCTTGGGTTTTTTACATTGTTAAACCCTCTTATCTTTTACTATATTTTGCCCGATTGATATGTGTTGTCTTACTTTTTTTTTTACTTTTCAGAGGATCACTTGCACTTGAGTCCGTACCTTTCTTATTTTAGTGGAGCATTAGCAGGATGTGCAGCAACAGTAGGATCATATCCTTTTGATCTTCTGCGAACAATTTTAGCATCACAGGGTGAACCAAAGGTATGGATTGATTGATATAAATTGCTGCATTATTTTATGTATTTTTTTTAAAAAATAAATTTTGCTACCAAAAACTTTGCACATTCTTGGCAATTGTATCTATGGATTTACCGAATCTCTGTTTTCGTATGAGCTAGTTTAAAACTGGATTCCCTTTTTAGATGTCTCATGTTGTAAAATAACAGGAATTTATCAACACAGAAGGTGCTTACTGCCTCTTAAAAAAATGAAGATGCTAACTGTGTAACTAATCATGCTTAATTGTTAGAATCATTTTATACACACTAAACTAGACTTCATTGTTTGTTATCCCCTTGCATGGTTGTTAAGATGTATTCACCTCTGAAATTAGATATGGTTATTGATCATACTTACTGAATGTTGAGTTCATATCAACTGTCTGACTGTTTCTAATTCTGATACAGGCCTTAGATATTATCTGTACTAAGCAGGCCAAAGAAGTCTGGATTGGTTCATGCTGATCTTGATTGTTCTGATCATTTGGTTACAATTGTGAGTCTTGTGACAGAAATAGGCTAATGCAATAACAAGGTGAAATCAGAATATGAAGAGTATAGGAAGTAAACAAAAATCTCAAGGAACATATACTTATATTGTGAATGGATTTTTTTTTCATTTTTCTCAGTATGGCTACTGCCATTTGCTATTTTCTGACTGTTCTTTAGAGGGAGTAAGATTCCTTGCTTTGTTGGAATGATAAGTATTCTTTTGTGAGAAAAATGATAAACTTTTTACTAATGAAAACTTGCCGAGATTAGTTCATGACTATTGGGCAGAATTGCTTCATTTGGTCATTTACTTTGTTTCTTCTTTGCATATTTAACTGTTTAATTGATATTTCTCGGCATAATTTCATTGCCTTACTCTTCACTTTGAATCATCAGAATACTTAGGTCTAGTCTTTGTCATGAAAAGGAAGAAATGATATTTTCATGACATCAAACTTTTTCAAGCTGAAACAAGAATATGTATTGTGATTTTGATATCTTCTTTTGCTACTTAGGTTTATCCCACCATGAGATCTGCTTTTGTCGACATTGTCAACACTCGTGGTTTCCGAGGATTGTATGCTGGATTGTCCCCTACTCTTGTCGAAATAATTCCATATGCTGGTTTGCAGTTTGGTTCATATGACACGTTCAAACGGTGGTTTATGGTAATATTTGAATTTGTGTAGTTGATTGTTAGGATGCCTCAAGACTGATTCTCATGGACAATTACGAAATTTCATTTGTGATCATACATTTCTACCGATATCTGAGTAATCGCCTTTGGGTGCCCTTATCTGGTAACACAACTTGCAACAATCAAATCTAGCTTAAAAAATAATCTAGTATAAACTTCTATTGACGGTTAAAATCTTATGCTTATGCAAACAATGTCGTCTACATATATTATATTGCTCAATATCCATCAAATGTTTGGGACTACGATATCACTTCTTCAAATTGCACGTGGAAGTCCATATCACATTTATAGAAAGCCTTGAAAATGCATTCTTGTGGAGTTCTTGTCAGGGTTGTTGATGTGGGGATCGAAATTAAGAAGATTACAACCTTCAGGCAAGTTCCAAAAGAGGTTGATAATTCAAAAGTATCACCAAAAGCTTGATAGAATGAGTTATAGCATTATAGGACATGCACTCAGAATCCCTCAAGGAAGATAACACCACAAAGTGATTTTAAAATAAACTCATTGAATTAATAAACTCAATGATTACAACTATTTGACTCTAAGGGTCTGAAATAAATAATGAAAAATTTTCAAATAACTTCAACTAAGCTAAAGCATCTATTTGCTCCTAACTACTTGTCCTACAACTGACTCTAGAATACTTTAAAACACTTTACATATGTTTTCTTGGTTCCGTTTCATTTTAGAAATTGGTGTCTTCTAGTCGATGCCTATGTTTTATGGGAGGAAATCCAACTTCCCAAGATCATCAAAATATTGTATCGTGACGGCATTTATGGATGTTATACAAATAACTAATTGTATCTGGATGACTGCATAAGCTTAGCACTCATCCTTTCTTTCCTCAGGAAAAAAGAAGAATAACTAATTATCTTTGGCTTTGATAAAAGAAATGAAATGGAGCCCCTTTCAGGGAAAAAAAGAGAGAAGAGTATGTAAATGTGTAACCTTGTTGAAGTTCTTTTCAGGGCATTAACTTTGTTAACCATAGTTCCTTTTGGCATCATTTAACTATAGTTTTTTTTCTTGAAGAACATAATTTGTTCTACTTTATTCATATTCAATTGTCACAAAATGTGTTACTTCTTTCATTATGTTACAGATCTGAATTTTTTTTTACATGTACAGGCATGGAATAAATATAGATTTTCCCACCTTAGCGAAATTAGCCATGATGATACTCTTTCAAGCTTCCAGCTATTTTTATGTGGGTTTGCAGCTGGAACATGTGCTAAAGCCATTTGTCATCCTCTTGATGTCGTAAAGAAGAGATTTCAGGTAATTTAATATTATCTTGAAGCTGATTCTTGAGCTATAAACCAAAAACTTTCAAACATGATATTCTTATCGAAAGTAAATGAAGATTGCGGATATTGTATCCTAAAAATCAGTAGCCATATCTGGAAAATTATTCCAATTGTATGATATGTCATAAGTGTAATGTCAAAAAATAATAATTACCTTTGTTCAATTGTTCATATGTATGCAATTACTTGATAACTGTGTCAACTTTCTTATCGTTCACCTGTTATTTGCTTATAACTTAACAATGCCTACCATTCAAAGTAGAGATATTTTTTTTCTAGCTCTGCTACTTGCAGCAGTTGACTTGGTAAAGTGGAATAACATATAATGGAACATTGGAAGCACATTACAAGATATGTTACAGCTATTGCTTCTTATGTGCTTATGTTGATCTAGCTATGACATATGTTAAGTAATGACATGTAAACTGAGCATTTACAGTAGGATCTAGAGCAAATGTGCTATATAGGGTAAATATTCTTAGGTGACTATTTTAAAGACTTTACTTTTTAGCTTAGGTAACTTTTTTTTTATGTCACAGATTGAAGGTTTGCAGAGACATCCAAAGTACGGGGAACGTCTAGAGAACAAGGCATACAGAAATATGTACCATGCTCTGCAAGAGATCTTGCGCAAGGAGGGGATGGCTGGTCTCTACAAGGGCATATTCCCCTCGCTCATAAAATCCGCACCAGCTGGTGCTGTCACCTTTGTGGCATATGAATACATTTCAGACTGGTTGGAGTCTATGCTAACATGAAGGCCTTGCAGTTTCTGTTGATTTATTCACTTTTCACACCACAATTCTTTTTTCTTTATTTGTAAAAGCTCCATGGAAAATGTTTCCATACACAACACAGGATGTGTTTGGCGATGGTCAGATGAGGTCCTGAGACATATCGGCTCAGGGTCCAGGTCCAGGGATGTGTTTGGCGATGGTTAGCTTAAATGCGCTTGCATGTCGCATAAGGCAAATAACAAGGGCCTGACTTTTGTAACACGAATAAACTCCCAAAAGGAGAGATGTACATCTGAGAATTTTTTTAGATATGAAGATTCACTGCATTAAAATATGAAAGGGGGATAATCATGTTGAGACTTCACTGCCATCTTTTTGGCGGATTGATATGTTTAAGTCACATTCAAAGTTCAGTTTGATCATTTTTGCAGCAAAATTGTGTTTGTAACTGTTGTTACTAGTGAATTAGAAACTTTTTTCATTGCTATCACGAAAGAAGCTATTGCACATATTGTTAGACCAAATTGTTGTTGTTGTGTATGTGTTTGATGAATTGACCATCTTTTATATATTATTAAAAGAAATAGTCAAATTTTGAGAAAAAAATAACGAATATCAGTATTTCATTTTTTATTTTGTTATGGATATAATATCGTTTCATTCTAATGACGTAATTTGAGAAAATTACATCGTTTTATTCTAACAATAATTTGAACTAAGTAATTTGTTTATATATAAAGAAAATTTTAATTTATTACTAGTTTCCATATTACTTTTTTTTAAAACCAAAAAAATAATAAAGTATATTTATAAAAGGTTAAAATCTTATTAAATTTCTATGAAAAGGGGTAAGATAGTAATAAATATTTTTAAAAGATTCCTGGTTCAAGTAAATTAAGAAACTTCAAATTCTAATTTGTTATTATTGACAAAATTGTTTCTCCTTGGAAAATAAAAAAGTAAGAAATAATAATCATTTTAAAGGATTTCTAACTCAAGTAAAATTAGAAAATTTAAATTATTATTATTGAAAATATCATTTATTTAACAACGTCATTTGAAATATATATATATATATATATATATATANAAATAGGATATAACGTGTCTCTATATTTTAGATCATTGAATTTGAGATGTGGTTGAAATAAAAAAGTATGAATCTTATATGCTATTTTTTTAACCGTACATCTCTAATTCATAGGTTAAAAAAAATAGAAGACACCGTATACCCTCTTTAAGTAAAGTGTTAATTATTATTATTATTATTATTATTATTATTATTATTATTATTATTATTATTATAGAAAGAGAGAGAGAGTTACACATGTGATTTTAAATTTAAAATAGTGAGATTTTATTCACACACCTATATATAAGAAACATAATTTGATGCATTGAAGCTCACTCGAATTATACTTATAAAATAATAATAATTTATCTAGCCATTATTTTTGTAATTGAAGAGGTCAAAGCTTGGGTGTTACAACTGTTAAGTCGGGGAAAGTTCACCCCTATAGTGTTGCTGAAAAGAAATTGTCCTATGCTGAGAGAAGGAAGGTGGAGGTCATGCTCGAGGTCGGATAGCTAACTTGGCTAGCCAATCGACATAAAATTTCTTCGCCAATCAAGAGTGATAGCTCATTGTGAACATTTTTTTATAGTATGGATCAACGCTCACAAGGCCTTTAGAATATTTATAGCAAACTTGGAATCAATTTTAATAATAGCATGCATATAGTTGTGCCTTGGTGCAAACTTGACTATAAAAAAGGATCACTTGTAGTTCCGCTTCAAGTGGCGAGAGGGCGTTAGTTAGCCCTAATGAACTTGATAACCAATAGCCTAAGGACATGCAAGATAGTCTCCTTAGTTTCTAAACATTTCATGCAAGCGCTTGATGTGGCTAGCAATCTCTTTACTCTTTGTTCATTAATTAATATTTTGTCATGTGCCACAAGCCAAAGGAAATGTCTGATTCTCTATGGCCCGTTCCATCGTCATATACGTCGCTAGATAGGATCCCGACAACTCTAGGAGCTCTTGGCAAGTCATGTATATGTTGATCGAACACTATAGGGTCGTTTGGTTGTCACTTTATTATTTATGGAATAAATATTTTTAATCCACTGCTTAGTCTCCAAACCCTAATTCAAGGATAATACTTTAGTCCAGGGTCCCTTTAGAATACAAAAAATGAGAATATATTCTAATCCAGCATTAAATGCAAGGTGGGCTCCATGCGCTCATCTTTGAGCGTTTGGTAAAAAAACGGGGAATAAAATCTTAATCCATGTCTTATTCCCCAACCAAACTCCCCCATATGTGCCTGTAGGTTTTCGATGACCAATAGTGGGTGTCAGGTTCGGGTGGGGCCATCAGAGGGTGTATTGTTGCAAGAGAGGATGCATCTTGATATTTGAGGTATGGGAGTATAAAATCCCAATTCCATGTGCCTTCATTTGTTACCATGGTTATAACCGAAGTTAAAAGAGTCATATATCTCCATTAGAGTGATGGTTTTGCTTGCGAGTGTTCCAAGTGATCTCGACGAGGTTTCAGTCCAAAAACACGCTGAGTTTTAATACCTCTTGGGAGCCAAGAATATTCTTATATTGAAGTTTAAGGCCAAGGTCAAGCTACGATGCATACTTGTTATGGAGTACCCTAGACCATAATACATCAATTGATTGTGAAGGCCCCATCCAAGTTTTTATGTCGTTTTAGTGTTGAATGTGTAGAGATTGCTCAGTGCCGATCCTCCTCGTTTCCCGTGGCTCCTTGTGTTTGTTTGGTGCCCCTAGGGAAAAACATGTTACATCCTCTAAATGTCACTTATTATAACTTTGGGCAATTGCATAATATGCATTAAATGAGAGGACATTGACTAGAGTGATGATTGCACCGTGAGTCGTTGGACTTGCCACAGAGAGTGTTTTGGCTGCCCATCTAGAGATTATCGATCATGACTTTTCAATTATGCTATGAAATTGTGTTTTATGTAGCCTTCAGTGTATGATAGGAAGATGCTTTTTCGAGAGAAGTGACTTCCTTGGATATATAAGTTTGTAGGAGTTGCTCTTTCTTCTCTGCACATACAAATTCGGAGAAAAAAATTAAAGTTTTTTTGTTGATTGATGCTTTGGCCGGAGGCGATAGAGAAAGTAATTACTTGTCATTACTTTTTTATATCACGATAAGAGATAAATGATACCAGTTAGATATACAAAATGAAATTAATTGTTTTAATCTCGCATTTGAAATATATCGCATAGAAGAAGACGTGATGATTTTGAAGAGAGGTAAGATGTTCGATTTTGGGAAGCATAAGATTTGTTCTACGACATAAAAACATTTTGGCTCGAGTTAAAATTATTACTTCAAATAATAATTAACTATTAAATGCAAGAAAAAGACTAACATGTTTTTTTTAAAATATTTTACATTTATAAAGATAAAAAATACCGATAAATACTTAAATATATAATATATTTAAATTATTTATTAAAAATATGATATTTTTGCTCTCGTATGGCATGTCAATATATCAATATTAATAAATAATAAATATAACATAATAAAATATATTTTTACCACAGTACAACTCAAAGAAAATTGTTATTATTATTATTTGAAATAGATATGTTTATGATATGAAATATATGATATGTTTTTAAAAAAAATAACAGAAAAAAGACATTGAAATAATGATTATTTATATTATACTGAAATAAAAATAGTTTGAGAAAAAAAATAGTTGTTGTCAAATCAGGTCATTTTATGCCAACTGTTAATTCATGGTTGAATTATGTAGATATGCTTCGAGTTGTTGGTGTCGATTATTATTTATTAGCTCATCTTTTTAGTTTCAATATTACAGAGAGTTCCAAATTACGAAAGGGAATGAAGCTTCAAACTTTTATCGAATTCCACTGCATTTGAACGATTTAGAAATTTTAAGCAAATTAATAAAAAAACAACTCTTATCAAATATTCGAATAAAAAAAATTTTCTTATGCTTTAATGTGAAGCATCACAAAAGATTTGATTTGTTATTCTTCTTTTCACCAACCTTTTTCGTTTATAAACATAAATAAATAAAGCCTATAATTTTCCTATACAATGGAAGAAAGCTTAGAAGTTAAATATTAAAAAGAACACTATAATATCAACTATATCTTTTGGAAGGACATATTTTTGTCTAGACCTTGTTGAAATTTAATATATATTTAATATTTAAATTTATATGGTCAGAATTTATTATATGAATTAAACTATTTACGTGATATTAAGTAGTTTTTATAACTTCTAAATGAATGATTATACTAACTACATAAGTAACTTCTTTGATGGGAGGAAGCCTATAAATACCCCTAAAGGGCAATGTCCCTAGTTCAAGCCAACACTCATAAGTTTCCATCACATTGTGTGACCTATGAATTAGAAGATTTTTGTTATTAACACATTATGTGTTTAGTCTATGACTAAATGTTTAAATGCTCATCCTATTTTATTTGCTTCCGCTTTATATAAATGCTCATCCTATTTTATTTGCTTCCGCTTTATTTCCATCACATTATGTGTTTAGGCTATGGCTAAAGGCTTAAGTAGTACCTTCCATGTATTACAATATAATTTTAATTTCTTGTCAAAGTCCCAAATGTGATAATTAATATTCTATATGAATAAGCCAAATGCTTATTCTAAGTCCTCCAATAAAATGTGTCATTCTCATAATGTATGCATACTAAGTAAAAGAGAAACACACAATAATAAGAATTTCATTAAACATGTTGTAATACAACACCTTAAGTCATAAGTGACATAATTGAACATCTCATATGAGTTATGATTCTTTAATTATAATGACATGTCTTTCTATAAAGAATCTGCGAGATATGTTCCATAGATACATTCTATATACGTACACTTATATTTTTGTGTTCCTTTAATTACTAAGCACTTTTATGTCAACAACACGTTATTTCGACTCTTAAATTTATATACTTA